>MU155586.1:0-21139 GCA_015484465.1 Pholiota conissans
TGCAATGTTTCCAAAACAAAGGCGCGCCGGAGGCGGGAGTTATTTTTGGAACCTTCCTTTTATATTTAAAGTTCACGGCGGAATCTCAAAACTGGTCGCTGGCGTGTTTGTGTTGGTGTTTGTGTTCGCGTTCACCCCGGGAATCATGTTATTTGTGTATGTATCGTGCCAGTGACAATGAATCAATCAATCCTCCTGTCTGTGTGTGTGTGCTTTTATTCTAGTCTTACGTAGGTATGTAGGTAGGTAAGGTTTGCACTGCAATACTGTGCATAGTGCTAGTGGGAGGCAAGTTATATAGCCGGACGTGACTGTAGTCCAATCCACCGCCTCGTTCGCGTCTTTCATCTGACGCTCGTTCGGGGATTTAGCATCCCGACTTGTCACCTCAAAAATAACCACCATAAAGCTTATTATTGCATTTGTGAATCTTCCTACCCGACTACAAACTCCAACGCGTGTGCGCTCTGTATCTAAATTCCCGCTGGCTCAAGTCAAATGAGCCACTTTCCCAAAGCTTTCAAAGTCGAAGGAGATGAAGAAATTTCGAACCTTGATCGTTGGTATTTATTATTATCACTTCGCGAAACCCACGGTGTTCACGAAGTATTTCTGTTAGTTGTCAGAGTGAGTTTGCGAGGGTAGGCAGGGTTTTTCTGATCAAACGCCGACTTTTCTAAACATAACTCTGGGGGGCGTAAGTATGTGTTGGGTGGGGGTTGCTATATGGATTACTCAAATTATGTATGGTTGCATTGAGTTGAGTTTGGGTTTTTCGTGATTTGGGGTGTGGCGTGGTTGGATAGATGGTGGGTAATGTCAATGTTCAGTAGATAGACGTCATGCGGTATGGATTTGCATCAAATAAATTCCATTGCGACGATACCCTGCCATGGAAAACAACATGAAATCGGAATAGTGCAAACCCCCAAGTCTGTGTGGACGACTGTGGAGGCTGCGGAATACCCCGCTCACCCACTCATCCACTCACATATTCATCCGCCCATATCCCTAAAGGCGTCCCCACGAGCCCGAGGATATGCACATGCCCCCACATACACACGCGCACAGCACCCCACTTATCCCATGGACCTACCACGCTGTCTGACTGTCGGCCAATCATCCCCTCGCTTCGTTCAATGGGTTCTAATAGTGGATGTGGTCAGACTGTTCTAAATCAAAGTAGAGCTCTGTGGATACGTGCGTACCCGTGTCCAGTTGTCCAGGCCCTTCGAGTGGACTGCCGTTGATGGGTGGGCGCGAAGCGGGTTATTCATAGCGTCGCGCGCGATGAGAGGGGCCGGGATTAGCTCTTGAGCACTAGCACTAGCACTGAGCGCGGCACTCAGGGTGCTTATCGTTGTTCGCAAGCGTACCAGAGAGACAATGTATGATACATTAATGCCGCGTGGACGGTTAGCGCGCCGCGTTAGCTGGCGCAAGAATATTCAACATTAGACCGCAGACGCGACGCGAGTCTCAGCGTCCCTTTTTCGTCGCCGGTCGCGCCAGAGGCGGAGGGCGCGCATTGCGTCGCCGGTGTCTGGGTCGCAGCCACCGCGAGGAGAGAATTATTTCGCCGGAGTTCAAAAGAAGGAATATTCCTTCCATGTTGGTCTCGGAACGAACAGTGGTACGCGTAAGCTTGGCCCTTCGCGAAGTGGCGCACAGAGGGTGTAGGCACGCTTAGCGTGGCCCGAGGAGGGAAATAGAGGATGGGTGGCATGGATTCTTGCCAAGCGATCGGTGGAAGCGTAGGAGAAAGTGGCGGCGGACGAGCTAACGGTGCGGGATTGGGTAAGGCGTGTCTATTTCTGATGATGGGTGATAAGAGCCGAGGGGCAAGGAGCGCACGGGCCCAGTGTGTGACAGCGTGACGATCAGAGCCGGGTTGTTGGATTTGTTGAGATCGGGAGATTGGCGATGTGTGCAGAGGCAAACAAGAGACAATGATCAGACGTATTTAGCTGCCAGTCCCTTTCATTTTTCTGTCCACCCAGTCCCCCATACAAAGTCGCCCGCCATGCACTGCTAACCACCGTCCCATGGCTCCCCGCCCCATCCTCAAGCGTCCGCCGTCCAACGCGGCACCCGCCCACCACCACCACCAACACCAACATCACCACCACCCCTTCCCCTTTGCCGCCCCAGCCGTCCACTTCCCGCCCAACCCCGCCCTCACCCGCACCTTCTCCGCCTACTCCGCCCAGGCCTACGACCGTTCGCCTATCCAGGTCTCACCCAACTCCTGCGCCCTCCCCGAGCGCGGCTGCCCCGGCCGCACCTACCTCCTCGACGAGTCCGCCGCTGCCGCCCCGGCACCCCGCTGCATAACTGCTGCCCGCGACTACCACCCCCGCGCCCTTGCCTTTGCCTCGGCCAACAATGCCGCTTCTTCTTCATCGTCCTCCTACGGCCCTGTGCCCCCACTCATCCCCGATCTCTCGTCAGAGTCGGAGGAAAGCGACGGTGTCGCTGGCCAGGCTCCCGTCTCCTCCTACTACACCCCAGCCATGAGCAGCAAGCAGGCGTACCCGGGCTTCCCCAGCAGTCCCACTAAAGCCACCCTCTACGAGGACGAAGAGGACGAGGACAGCCCCACACGCGCATACCGTCTGCGCGGCGGCGCGTACCCCCCACCCTCCAGCTCCCCACCTGCGCTCGGCCACTACGCGTCGTTTGCAGAGGACGAGGCGCGACATGCCCAGCACAACCCCCGCCGTCGCAGAGAGCGCCGCCACGAAAGTTCTCGCGATCCCGACCGGATACCAGGCGGCGAGGCCTTGAGCCTCGCGGGTCTCTCGATTTCTGCTTCTGTGTCCATCACTACCACCCACCCGGCCTCGCCTACCCGGCCCAGCACGCCTAGTCCCCAGCGCAAAAAGGGCGTCCGGCGCCAGCATGCGATCGTCCTGCCTCCCAGCCTCGGCGGCGGTGGCTTTGGAGCGGACGATGGGTGTCTCGGAGGGTTCTAAACGGCTGGCGATGACGATGGGCACATCATCGACTGTTGGCTTTGCCGATTATTATGCTTTTGTTCGTTGTGCGCGCGATGTGCGGATCGGGATGGGATCTTTGACGCTGGTTGATTTTTCCTCCTCATCACACCCATCCTCCTACCCCTATTTCACTATGTCTCGCTATGTATCCGATACTTTTTTGGCGATACATCCCATCTGCGCGAATTCGTTTCTGCTCATTCCCATCAGTCTTGTTTTCGTTCCATCGCACGCATTTTTCGTTCTTCAAGCATTTTATTTCGCATTGCCCCTTTTCTTGACAGTCCGTCATTGTCGTTGTCCCGATACCTCATCCTCATACCCCTCCTTCCTTGCTTCTTTCCTCTCACTACTACCTCTACGCCTCACGCTCTTCCAAGTTCAAGATATGTACGAAACGATAAACCCACAATACAGATACGACTCCAAATTAAAGCATAACACACCACACACATACACGTTACACTTCACGCACGCGTCGCACACATACACACAGACTCTTTTTAGGATCGTTTCATTTTCTGCCCATCTCCATTATGATTCCATCCGCTCTCATGGACTCGGATTCGTTGTTTCGCCACTGCTGCTGCTGCTGTTGATGATAATGATGTTGTTGATGTTGATGTTATTGTACTACCTAATACCCTCCTATTTTTATTTTTGGCACGCTCAAATTTTATTATTTGGTCAAACAGTTCCATGGTCTCTGTTCGCGTTCGCGTTCACGTTCACATTGCTCCTTGACTTCGAGGCCTGCCTCATGGTGTCAAGGCTCAAGGCATCAAGATCCACTCCAACCCAACCAAGTTCAGCCACTTGAAATTTTGGTATGGAATGTATCTTTCGGAACGCTTGGAGACTGGAGCTTGAACTTGAAAGTGCGTTTGGCCAAGGGCTAGGGCGTCCGGAACTTGTGCGCAGTCTGAGCCAACGAAGTGGATTGGGAATGGGAATGGGAGACGGGCACCCAATGCGATGCGATGCGATGATGTTCCAATTGCTCCCCCTACGGCGGATGCTGATCTTGACGATAGATTATCGATAAGACTTTAGCTAGCCGGTCGGTGGCTTGTCTGGACTTACATACTGGAGCCACGAGGAGCCATGTCCGACTCGCGTTTGCCGTGCTCTTCCGAGTCCCCGGACGTGAACTATTCAGACGGGCGATAATCCGAAAGGGCAAAAGGTCCCAATTTTAAAGGTTAGAGCAATTTGCGACATGCTGGCCTCATGACCCTGCTTGCTTCCTTGCGTTATACGTTATTCCTTGCATTAGACACTGGCAGGGAGTTTGGAGAGTTGGAATTTCACTCGAGTTCACGGAATGTGCTGGAATTATTTGGATTGAGGTCGAGGCTTTCTACACGCAGTTGACTCGGAGGAAAGTAAGGTTGTGCTATGTTTAGAGCAACTGGAACGTCGAGGAAAGTAGGTTCGATGGGCCGGCGGCATGCATGCATGGCTGTTTAATTATTGTTTGCGACGTGCGTGCCAGTGCTTACTTTAAAGGTTTCCTTTCGGGCTGCGCAGGCAGTGCGGCAGGTTGGAGGAACGACGAAAGGCGAAAACAGCGCGTCTCGATTCTGGACTGCGTCTTTTTTTTTTTGGGAGGCGGAGGGACGCGTGACGGAGATTTTGATGCGTGCGTGCGCGGGGTTGTCAGAGGTGATTACTTTTTTATTTATTTTGTTGTGATGGTGATGGTGCGCACCGGTAGGCTTTGAAAGGGAGGGATTGAATGGGTTTGGATTTGGCTTTGGAAATGGAAGATTTTTTTTTTCGGCCTTTACAACAAACGGTGACCACAAAGCAGTCCTCTTGCACAGAAGGAAAAGAGGATAGTTCCTCCGGCAGATCTAATGCACCTATATACCCACATCTATAAACCTGCTTTACTCCTGCATTTATCCGTCCCATCCGTCTTTTGAACGCCAGCGAGAGCGCTGGTGGTGGAGTTCAAGAGCAGAAAGATATAAATAGCTCCCGCCTGTCACTCGCCGTCATGCATTTCGCCCTCCGCGTCCGAGTCCGACTCGGACTCTCCATTCCACTTCCACCGTGACTCCACTCAGCTGCTCGCAGCGCGACAGAATGCCCCGTTGACCTCGCTGCTCCGACGATGTTTATGTACGTATAGCACTTACGAAGCGCGCTAATAACACCCTATTCAACCCCATTAACTCAAAACTTCTGCTCACAGGCTCGGACGACCGCATTTGATTTTGGGGGGCGCATCTCTGAGCAAACATAGCCTCTATGTATATCTCCTGAGACTGAACCTTTGACATGACGGCGATCTGAAGAGACTGAATAGCGAGGGTTCCTGAGCGCTCGGTGTGGCGTGGGATGTCATGCAGAAGGATGAAAAAGAATATGGGAGGTGCTACGCCGCTGCGTGGTTTTCGCCACGGGCGGGCGAAAGTCGCTCTGCGACTCTGAATGGGGTCAGCTGTGTGCCCATGGGTGTCTTTGAATGATGATATGTATGAGACTAACGATGATGCTTTATAGATCACACATACGTTAGGGGCAAACACTGAAAGACATATTGTTTCTATGTATCGCACTCAATGCCCGAAGCGGATATGGTCTGCAGAAGAGAAGACGCGATATGGATACCCCAAAATGCGAACTTGACTTGTGTCTCATTGCTTATTCTCGCCGCCGACTCCTCGTTGCATACAGTTTGACGAAAGGACAGACTCCATGGACGAGCGCTAAAGTTGGTGTTTCTCATTAATTCGGCATGGCCAGGCAGGCAGACGCAAATGGACGCGCGGAGAGCCGTCTTCCCTGTGTATATGCTCATAATGGACACTCGAGAATGTAGCGGTGCTTTGAAGGATTCTAGGTGGTTCAATGATGTCAAGATGGTATGTGTTCATGAAGCTTCTATTTGTCTACTTTTACATATGCTTCGACATCGCAGACCTTGTTGCTTTATTCTAATTTTGTTGGGATGTTCGACACCGATTAACCTCCACTGCGCCCCAGAAGCCCTTAACTACGCATGGGCTTCCTCTCCATCGCACTCATTTAATCAATTTGCATTCTCAGACGAAGCAACTCGAAAGAATCCACGAGCTCCTCAATCACGCTGTATCCAAGCCGTGTGTGCAGAACTTAATGCAACTTCAAGTCTTGGCAAGGCTATATTATATGCACCCACGGCAATTCAACTTCAGAAGCTGTTCAACTATGTACTCTTGACATGGCGACACCGAGACGGAGGCACTGCGCTGCGCATCGTCATCACCATCAACGCGCAACGTGCGTGAGATCGCGAGTGCTGGGCGAGCATATGCACTTGCATGGCTGCGCTGGGTGCAAGTTGCCTGATGTGGGTTCGGTGAACTTTGGGTATGTAAAGTATGTTGCATTTTTATCCTTGCTTGTGTTCGCGGGTTACATAACTTCTATGTGTAGCCTGATTTTCCAGCTTGACGATATAGCTTGTTATCGCCCCCTAGGTTTTTTATTCTTGGATTGGGACCA
This sequence comes from Pholiota conissans, assembly GCA_015484465.1. Classification (NCBI taxonomy): domain Eukaryota; kingdom Fungi; phylum Basidiomycota; class Agaricomycetes; order Agaricales; family Strophariaceae; genus Pholiota; species Pholiota conissans. The sequence continues at coordinate 6,495 of MU155586.1, forward strand.
AGGATTGGACTGCTAGTGGTCTTGGCTGATTATAATTGGTTCGCCGGGCAAGGTCGTAAAGCTCCCTGGGGCGAGGTAATGGCATTTTTGCAGCTTGTGGTGCGGGACTTTACTTATCGTATATACGCAGTGTTATGCTCGTGGGTGTCAGCTACTCAACATTCCTTATCTAGCCCCTGGAAAACAGGTTATGCTACCGTATGTCACTGTCAAGTTACTATGCGAAGGTATTTTGAACGACAATCCCTCCTATCGTTCTTCCCGCGACAGAGAAAGAAGACGAACGAGAAGCTAAGCCGCATTTGGTCTCCAAGTTTCAAGGTTCTTTGGAGATCTGCTTTATCTCAGAAGGTATGTCACGCCGATCTAAACTTCCGTCTTCTCGAGTTCTTTCTTTGGCTTATAAAATCTCGTTGTCTGCGTGAACGTGTTTGTTTACAGGAATGCAATCAACGGTAAGTGGACATTGGACTATGTATAGCGCAGACGACCCACGCACGCACGCTGCTGGCTAACCACGAATGTCGTGCACCTTTCCACGGGCTCTTCTTGTGTTTATCTTGTTCACCGTATTATCACAGGTATTGAAGAAGCTGATTCTGTTTGCGGTGTTCTCTGCAGGTGTGCATATATGTACCTAGCGGGTTCACAGGGTCCGTCTCCGCCCTTTGGACGTATCTTCTATGGGCATCTCTACTGAGACAGCACAGACTGGCTAAATCGTGCGCGTCCAAAGCCTGCGAGCTTCTTTCGTTTTTGGGTGCTATATTTTTGTCTGGTGTTTGTTCCTACTTCTACCGCTCGCGGATGCCTCACAAATGGCTGGCTGGGTCTGGTCTGGCTACCGCAGCTACTCACGGATACATATAGCTATGCACCCCAGGATGTCACGGTCAATAGATTCTCGCAGACCGCACCCGCATCTGCTTCTCGTCGCAGGTTCTGTCTAGGGACCATAGTTATTCTGACACCACCAAGGAATGTATGCAGTGACCAGCGCCCTGTGCTCGGGACGCTGTGGGTATATGCGGCAGTGGCTGTCCTGGGAAGCACCCTGCGTATCGGACTGTACGGTGATATGCCATATCCTGCGGCAAGTCGTGATATACTTATCTGCCTGCTACATATATCTGCTGGGTTGGATTTTAGACTCGACGGTTTGAGTCCATGAAGTTGAAGAGCGTTGGACTTTTCATTTCCGATAAATATCAGGATCATGGGCTCGATCGACTTGCTTTCATGATCGACTTGGTATCAGAGTTATGCTATATGACACCGAAGGATGAGCGAAAAGAAAGAGCTTTTCTTATGGGTTCTTTGTATGGGAGGGATTTATTCTGGTTTTTATTTTTATTTTCGTAGAGCAGTCACCAGGTATTGCACTGGGAATAGATATGCAGTGCAATACAAATGCGAAAGCGGCAACTCTGGATCACGCTTGAATTGAGTTCTAGCCTGGTCTTGTCCTACTGTAAAACTGGAGGCCACTATATCATTGTAGTTTTCGTCACTGCACGCCGTATCGCCAATGTTACGTCGTCGGACCCGCACGGCCAGTGCCCCGACTTTGCGGCCAGAGTCGACGCCAACATTCAGAAATAATGACAAGGACCTAGAGCCTGCGATGAAAATATACCGTTCGGCATATCGTTCCCTAGTGGAGTTCAATATACTTCTCAGGATGAACTTCGGGTTGTCGTTGAACATCGAGTGTGTTCCATACGCACCAGCTGCATACCTCGGTGTAAGTCGCAGATATCGATATCGCGCTCAACACCCACCAGCGCACATAGCGGAGATGCGACGATATTCGTATTCAATGATCGATTGCTGGCCGGCAATTGTCACGCTCTCGAAGGTGTTAACAACCCGAAGGGATGGATATTCGGATAATCTCTTGAGTGCTTCGCTGAATTGGCCTTCTCCTCCCATGTCGCAACAACTTCTCTCCGCCGTCATACTAGAATATTCAATGTCAGCTAATGATCTATCTATGTGTTTAGAATCTAGGAAACTCGAACCCAGAATCTGCAGCCCGCCCTGAAGGATACTCTTGATCGGCCTCCGCGATGACACAAGCAGTGATATTCCTATTCAGAATTGGATGCGAAGATGTCAGGTGTGAGGAACTTTGCTGATAAGCGCGATAGATGATGGATTGTGGATAGTGTTAAGGCCTTGAGGTCGCCCTCGCCTGTGGCAGGCAAGGTCAGACGACATAAGATGAATGGGTGGATTTTGAGTGGGTGGGTGGCACGCCACCGTGAGGAAGACCAACCTGATGTATTGCTGTGTGCGCAGTCCTAAGAATTGCAAGGACAACGTGGTTTGTTTTGATCTTTCATCCACGTTTAGAATCTGGACGTTCTGCGACACGGTTTTGTATTATGGAACCGGATAATCTTTCCAAGACTCGGAGATATGTGTAGCGGCCGACCTTCACTTAACTCCTCGAAGTTAACTCGAGTTTTATACAATTTGAATAAAAGGAGGTATGTGATGAAGACGTCCATGGACGATTCGAGAACTGACTCTGCGATGTGCGCGGTCCATTCTTCCGGCTCCCGAGGACCACCATGTAGTCAATATCACGCTGAACTTCAGCGGTTCACCACTCTGGCTTTAGCATTCGTTAAGAAGTAAAAATACGTCCATACTGTTAACTTGAGTAGTTGTGCGTCCTTAATTTGAGCCCCCGGCGACGGGCAACGTGACGCGAAGTACTAGACCACGTCGTAGATGCCTTTCCAATGCTCACGATCATCTGCGCACCATCAGCTCTTTCTCCGCCTACAATGTCTTCGTCGTCTCAAAATGTCGTCCCAGCAGAAGTTATCGATCTTATCGTTGATGAAATCGCCAAATTCAGTGACGACCGAATGAAGAAAAAAACATTGGCTTCTTTAGCGCTTGTTTCCTGGTATTGTCGCAGCCGCGCACATGGGCATCTTTTTTCTAGCCTATACATACTGGATTATCAGAACGGAAGACAGCGAGTTCAGGCCTTATTGCACCTCATTGAAGCAGATCCTCAATCCGAGGAGTCTGGAATCGCATCATACGTCAGATCCTTGACGATACAACTAATTGGCCAAACGAACAAGATACGGATTCCGTTCGACGACGGCTCACTGGCCAGGATCTTTCGAAAAATATTCAGAAAACAGAACAAAGGCCCGTTTTCGCTCTCGTTATTATGCCCTCCTCGGGAGGGTATAGTGCGCAAACCTTTCGATTGGACGACTCTCAACGCAGATTTTCTCTCTACTTTTTATGACCTCCTCGGCAACCCATCGTTCGATACTCTGCATCTCGCACATTTTGGTAAACTACCTAGAAACCTCCTACATCATTCTTTTATTAGGAACTTGAAGATCGAGAAACTGCATCTAGATGACATCGACAATGATGAAGAAATTCCGGAGGAAGTACGCTTCGGTTTGCTGGAAGATGAGCCGGGCATATGCATGTCAGACGAAGGCCAGGCTGTGCCTTTGGAATCAATTGACACGGACCATTCGGTTCCACTCCTTTACTTGATCGACAAGACGTCCCAGAAAATGCTTCATCCCAAGTTTGCTTTTTCTCGACTCAACCGTCTAATTGTCCGCATTACTAGCGCTCACAATTTCGTGAAAACGCGATGGATATTCGTCAATGCAGCCTCGACATTGAAGAGGATGGATATTATTCTATTCAGTGAGAAGCTCGCCCTCTTTCGTGCCAGTTATATTTCTGATGCACCCTGATTTTTAGCAAGTGATGAATTACCAGAACACGAAGCGTCAGAACTCTTGCTGCTTCCAGAACTGCAGTCTATTTCGATCATACAAAATTCTACCTCGTACAAATTCCCAGGACGATCCCGTATTCCCCAAATCTGCCGTTTTATGGAGCACCTAACACTCCATCCCAATCTTAAGGAAGTGAAAATATCCATGTTCCTATACAGTCACCCCGACCTCGCTTCAAGAACGGCTGCAGAAATATTCAATGGCCATGACCTGGCTCCCTTTGACCAACTCTTCTCTCGCTCCAATTTCAACGGACTCAAACGCTTAATCATTAGATTCATGTTCAATTTGATTCCACCTCGTAATGGATGGGATCTTCGAGCTTTCCAGGAAGCATGCCGCGAACATGTTAGAAGATTTTTCGAATTGTCAGAAGCTTCGCACGCAGCGCTAATTGTTGAATTGCAATTCGATATTCGTACTATCCGTTTTGACTACGAACAAATCAGCGTTGCGGACCCGTTTCAACTCATATTTACTTAGGATTAATTTCCAAGTTCATTCTGTAGCGTTCGATTACATTATTGAATGACCGACGGAAACCTAGTTACCCCGCCTGATGCAAGCATCCACAAAATTCTCTACACTGCTAATTCCTCCCCGTTAATTTATATGAATCAAAGTAGATATCGTTTTTCCGTAGCAATATGGTTTTCATGTTTGGTGTTAAACATTGACAGGTGATCAAATTAGCCGCCAAAGAAGCTACGTATAAACTTTTAGCGCTCGTTTGTTTGGCAGTGTAGACGCCGGAGGATTAGCAAAATACATACCTGACAAATTACTCCGTTATTGCCTTCAACAGACGGAACAATGATCTAATCTTACCATTCCCCCATCTGATTATCACAACAGCGCACTTTAAGTGCCCCAAGTTACGGGTTCATTGTTCTATTCCAGCACCATATGCCACAGACAACGTGATCTTGAGCCTGAGATAATTTAGGCCTCCTTCCTTGTCGATGTCGAACCACGTTGCACGCAGTCAGAGCCAATAACCACCAAGAGTCGTCGACGTTACCTTCAATCCATTGCTAACGACCTTCTGTGCATTGATCGGATCCCCTCCATCTGTCTTCTATGTCTTCATCTTCCACTACAGTCGTTCCAGCAGAGGTTATCGATCTCATAGTCGATGAGATTTCCCAAATTCGGGACGAACGAACGAGGAACAAGGCACTAGCATCAGTGGCGCTTGTCTCCTGGTATTGTCGCCACCGTGCCCATGCACGTCTATTTTCCAACTTGTACATAACAGAAACCCAGCGTGCATCCGGGACGTTGCGTATTCGCAGCTTGTTACAACTTATCGAAGCTGACAAAGAATCAGAAATATCGGGAGTTGCTTCGTACATCAGGTCTTTTTCGGTGCATCTTGTCGGCCCTACAAGCAGGATACGGGCATCGTTGGATAATGGTACATTGGCCAGTATTCTCCGCAGAATATTCAAAACGAAGGACGTTGGTCCTCGCTCACTATCTTTGTCATTCCTCCCTCGAGGCAATCTGCGCAACGTGTTTGACTGGACAACCTTAAACGCAGACTTTCTCTCCGCCTTCCATGATCTCTGTTATAACCCCTCGCTCACTACCCTACACCTTGCGCACTTTGTCAATTTACCGAGAACGCTGCTTCATCATTCCTTCATCAAGAACGTCAGGTTCTCGAAAGTGCAGCTAGCCAATACCGATGATGAGGATGAGATTCCGGAGGAAGCTCGCGGTGAATCGATTTTGGACGACCCGGATATAAGCGCTTTGGAAGAGGGACAAGCCGTACCCTTAGAATCAATCGATACAGACCATTCCCTTCCACTCCTGTTTTTAATCGACATGACGCCTCAACAAATCCTGCATCCAAAGCTGGCCTTTTCTCAACTTAGATGTCTGACTGCCCATATAAACAGCATCGAGGACTTCCATAAAACGCGGTGGATACTTATCAATGCAGCGTCAACGTTAAAAAAATTGGACATAATTTTGTTCAGTGAGCATTAACTTCGATGTCCTTTCTATCACCAGTGGATAATAAATCAAATTATTTCAGCGAATGACGAAATGCCAGAAACACACTGGAGAGTAGCATTCTCGCAGCTGGCAGAACTCAAAACGATCTCGGTCATGCAAAACTCTACTTCCTACAAACACCCAGGGCGGACGAGTATTCCCCAAATTTGCAGCTTCATGGAGCACTTCACTCTCCACCCAAATCTCGAAGAGGTCAAGATATCCATGTTTCTATACAGCCACCGTGACCTTACAGCGCGAACGCCCGAAGAGATCTTTGATGGCCACGACTTGTCTCCCCTCGACCAACTTTTCTCTCATGCCCGCTTTTACACGCTCAAACGTCTGTCCGTCGAGTTCAAGTTCAATCTGTATTTGCCGCGTGGAAATTGGGACATTCAGGCCTTCCGGGCAGCAAGCCGTGAACACGTTGGAAGATCATTCGCGTTGACCTCCGCGACGCATGCGGCTCTTGCTATCAATTTTAAATTCGATATCCATGCCATCCGTTATGATCATGAGCAGACCAACAGTTTTTCCTCCCCTTTGTTGAATACCACCCCAGTATAGATAAAATACCGCAGCGGACCTATCAATGTAGCTTATATGTTCTGTATCATCTGGATCTCTATCTTATTTATTCTTTTTTTTCTTTTTCGGGTGAAGCCTTTATGAAGTCGACTCTGGCAAGAGCTAGTGTCGAGTATCAGCATAAGGGTGCGAGGGCGGATACCCTCGCTTTATTCATTCTTCCTCCGTGCGTGAAACTCATTGTCAGGCCGTAGACCGCTCGGCCCGGACGCGACGCGACGGGCGCCTATACAGCTGATCGACTCGTAAGTTTGAACTTTGCAACCCAACAACATAGGCGTTATTTCCCTGCGCAGCACTCCGGTCGTGATATGGACACATAGATGGTACTGTTTCAGACAGGCGCCTCCCTCAGAGGCTTTTACCTCTTAGTCTTCGTAACTCTCAGGCTGGCAGCCTCCTTCACCTGGCCGTATGTTACATAGAAATAAATCTATTGCGTCTTACATACATCAATTTAATTCAATAATCTTCTGGTCTTTCCCCTTCATGCAACATATCCAGAAATCTAGAGTCTAGGTTCCTCAGTCTTGTAGGCCTCAGCCACGAAGGTGACACCCTATCATACAGATTAGATCGATTGATCGAGAGTTGAATGATATTGAACAAATGAAAAAGACATACAGTTTGGATGTTCTTGACCAACTCGGGGAGAGCAGCCTTGATGAGGGTCGTCTCGGCCTCGGTGATCTTTCCGAGGGGGTGGATTTTGGCAACACCCTCAGTCTGGAGAAGAAAAGGGGGGGGAAAAATAGAAACATCAGAAAACACGGAGGAAGAAAATTTGCATGTAGACGTACACCGAGTTCGACGTTGGAAGAGAAGAATGCAAGCTCCTCGCCGAGCCCCTTGGTGAGAGCGGCGCTGCCAGTGGTGTCAGCGGCGACACTGACGTAGCTGGGCGCGATGATGCCCTTCTCGCCGTTCACAGCGCGAAGGATTTTGGCAGCGAACTCAGCACCGGCGTACGCCATGGAGAGAGTAGCAGAGCCAGCACCGTTTTTGGCCTTGACGACTTCGTCACCACCGAATTGGATGCGGTTGACGAGGGTGTCGTAGGACTCCTTGGAGAAGCTTGAAGGAAGGGGATGCGAGGATTGGGAGAGGAGGGGGACAATCTATGACAGCAAATCCATTTTTAGTAGATGCACTGAGAAGCCTGAAAACATGACATACGGTAACACCGCTGTGGCCACCGACGACAGGGACAACGACGTCCTTGGACAAGGAGAGATCTCCAAGGATCTCAGCAACGAAAGTGGAAGCGCGAACGACATCGAGGGTGGTGACACCGAAGAGGCTAATAACATCAAATTGTCAACAATCATGCAAATGAAGTGGAAATTTTGTATTTACCGCTTGGGGTCGAAAACACCGAACTTCTTGAAGACCTCGGCAACGATGGGGACTGTCGAGTTGACAGGGTTGGAGATGACCAGGACGAAAGCCTTAGGGGCAGTGGTGGCAATTCCAGTTGCAAGATCCTTGACGATTCCGGCATTGATCTGATAAACTTGCGTTTTAGTATATGGAATTAGGAGATTAGATAAAAAGTGACCTTGAAGAGATCATCACTGAACGCGTCCCGTAATGTCAGTTTTTGATCTAAACGATCTGACGCGCCAAACTTACCGGGTCATCTGAGGGCGATTGTCAGTCCAATAAATAAATTCAACGACAAAAATTACATACTCCAGGCTTCCTTGGAACACCAGCGGGGATCACGACGATGTCAGCTCCAGTCAAAGCCTTCTTGAGGCCGTCATCAGGGGGAAGGAAACCCTCGACTTTGGCGGGGGTGGAGATGTGAGACAGATCAGCAGCAACACCCGGGGTGTTGACGATATCAAAGAGACCGAGCTACAACATTCTTGAGAACGATCTCATTTCACGATGCAGATGTACACATACCTCCGTGACGAGGGGGTTGGCCTTCAGGAGAAGCGCCAAAGGTTGGCCGATACCGCCTGCACGGAGCGCGATTGTAAGGGATCTGGACCAAGATCGCGACCAAGCGACATACCAGCAGCTCCGAGAACAACAGCTTTGACCATTCTGACTTGTTGGATGTGGTTTAGGAAGAAGAAGGGATTGATGAGGGAGTTGTCGCCGACTCGGAGTACTCGTATTATCGCGCTATACGATATCACGTGTCCAGATAATCATCGCTCCATCTCGCCGTCTTCAGCCGTACCTCCTCTTCAGTCTTCCATGTTATTCCGCACACGGGCGGGGCGGAATCTTCGTGTCAATATGTCGCCTTTTTCGTCGGCGTTAGACAGCCAGTGGAGACAGCGAGCATCTATTTAAACAAGGCATCATGTTTCCTTTTGCAGCCCGATTTCTTCCTGAATTACAGTGCGTTGAAGAAGTGGTAGCAGAGCAGGAACTGGTCTCATCGTTTCGCCGTTCTCAACAAACTGATGAAACCGAGAACGTAGTGCGCTTCCGGGAGAGCTTTTCTATTGGAGGTCCTCTTTCAAACAAATGACACTCGATCTGGTATATGTAAGACAGTGTCTCTTAGTCTGTACACTCCTCTGCGAACTATCTTAACTCTCTCCTACCTGCATCAACATGGATCCATCTTGTAAGTCTAATCTGCTCTCCAACCTCCCTGACTCTGAACGACGTGTGCTAGCTTACGCCGTCTCCGACTACGAGAGGAAAACCTATTATAACGGCGTCGCCGGCTCAGGCGAAGGCCCACCTCTCGTCTATCGTACAGGGGCAGACAAGTATCCCTGGATCGAGCCCAAGGGGGAGCACGCTCATCAGCCTTCCAAGGCAGCTTGTGGCGTCTTCGGCACCCCGCTCAACGCAGTTTGGAACACTGTTGCTTTTCAAATTTGCGATTTGATCAACGAGCGGAAGATCCAGTATTCATCTATTGATGTCGCTCGTTTCACCACCTTTGAAGAGGACGGAAAAGAAACTGTCGGTCCTGTCGTCATTTGGATTGGGGTCCATCCCGGCTCAACCTCTGCCTACACCGCCCATGAAGCATCTCAGGAGATCCTTGAACTCCTCGAGAAGAATGGAGTTGAGGGCGTTGAAGTTGAGTGGCGGGAGTCTGTCCTTCAACAATTATAATACACCGATTCCATTGACGAATAAATACGAAAAGCCGTTTGCTTGATGATTTTGCTTGTCACTGTCAGCTGCAACCAGAAATACGTTTATGTTCAGCAGGTCCAAGATCGCCGTCTGTTGTTTGAATCTTAGATATTTAAGAAATAGACCTAGCTCAGAGTGTGCCCTCTGAAATTTTAAAGCCAATTGTGGGTCAGGTATACTCGTATTTATTCTTGCATTCAATGTACTCGAGTACATCCAAACATGACTCCTCTCGTCTGAAAACTGGATTCTCTCTGGCACAACCGTTCTATCATGATAATAGCCCAACTTGAATGGATAAGGAGTACATGTTTGTATTTACCGGCCAATTCCTTAAGCAGAATTGAATCCTTCTTGCTGACTGTCTCTCAACAATTCTACATCTCGGTTCTAATGCATTCTGTGCATTGTCAATGTCATGAGTGGACGAATTATGGATGAAAACTCAGTTGAGATATCCAAAACTTCAAATCTTCGGGAAGGTTGGTGATTGGCCGAACGCCGTTAAGGGGACTGGGGCTAATTGGTGAAGGTCTTCTGCGTACTTACAAAGATCATGACATGACAGCTTACCCGACGTCCATGGCCGAATAATAATAATATCAGAGTACATAGCAAGGTTGAAATGGGTTTATTTGACAAAGAACCATAGATTAGAAGGATGGCTGTCGATGCTCGAAAACTATATGCCTCCGTTAGAGTTTTGACAGAGGGTCTTTTGACCATGCTGTTCTACCTAGTTGCTTTAATATAAAAATAAGACGGAGGTAGAGAGGTAAGTTCGCCGGAAGGACGGGGGAAGTCAAGTTGCCGAACCCATTCACGTGCTGTGCGTACGTTACTCGACGCTCTCAGACTTTGCCAGTCAGCTTTCTCTCTTCTTCTTCACTCATTCGTCTTAGGCTTGAAGTTTGGCTCTCCATCACCCCATTCACCACCATGGCGACCTCAAAACTCCCAATTTTGGCGCTGCCTCACCCACTCATTCTGCTCCCGGCCTCCCGGTTCACAATGCCGGTCTCTAAAGAGATAGGGGAGACATTGCTGTCGCTCATCGAAGAGTCGGATGCACTCCCCATCGTGGCTGCAATTCCATTAACCACCTCGACGACATCTCCTAACGTCGATCCAACGCTCGCGGAGTGGGGCACAGCCGCCCGGGTTCTGCGCCTCGTTAAACCTCCTGCTCGGAACCCACGCCAGCCTTACCTTGTTTCGCTTCATGGTCTCACGCGGGTACGCCTCATCCACATGTCGACGAAGAAGATTTCGGGCGAGGATCTGCTCTCTTTGCCTATACACGATGTCGAGTATCCGCCCACCGAGAAAGTACCTACACCCGAGGCCGTCGAGAAGTTCAAGCAGAGTGCTTTGCGGCTTCTTGACCGATTGGCGAAGGACTCTGTGCAGCAGACGCGGAAGGAGGGGTACAACAAGATAGCGAGCATGCTTGATGATATTACAGACGCACGAACACCTTGGATGGCAGACGTTCTCATAGGAAGCATTAATGGAGAATATAACGATAAACTCGGTAAGTCTATCTTCATTTCATTTCATTCCCTTCGATTGCCTTCCTTCCACATGAGCGTGTGCGTGGCGTTTTCGATATGCTTTCAGTGAGCTCAGCGCCCGTGGACCGTCCCCGTGGGTTACCGTTATATTTCTGTCTCAATCCTTCCAGATCTTTCGAGCACGAGTTAAAGCTCTTGATGGTCGGGCGATGAGTTGGCCCTGCGCTTGTGATTCCAATTTGAAAGCCTCCATCGGTCCCATCCACCTATTTATAGAACTAACGCGATCCTTCCCAGCTGTCCTCGGGACTCCGGACGCAGAAGCCCGTTTACAACTCGCAACAGAGATATTCATCAAGCAAGCGTCCATCTCAGAAGTGTCAAAGAAGATCGCCAGCGCCGTCGATGAAAGTCTTTCGAAGCAGCAAAAGGAATTCTTCCTCCGCCAGCAGCTCGCCGCTATCCAGAGAGAGCTTCACGTTCTGCAGCGCTCTAATGGGGGTTCCTTGGCTGGTCAGAATTCTCCCACTCCTAGCGAGGCTGGGGGCGGAGGCTCAAGCGAATTAGACGACGATGAGCAACATGAAGCGGACGATATGGCAGAGTTGAAGAAGAAGATCGAGGCGATGGAACCTGGGTCCGAGGAGCGTAAGATGGGCGTCCGCGAATGGAGGAGGCTCAAACGGATACCTGCCGGGAGCGTGGAGAACGGCGTTATTCGGTCCTATGTAAGTGGCATCTATCAGCATATTCCATCTTTTCTGATGCCAATTATTTTAGTTGGAATGGCTCACCTGTGTCCCATGGCCTAACTCCGCTCCGACTGCTGGTGCTACTACTACAGTGCAGCTCAAAGACAGATCTTTCCTTGCGAATGCGCGTAGTCAACTGGATGCCGATCACTTTGGTCTGGAGAAGATAAAGAAGAGGCTAATTGAATACCTTGCTGTGGTCAGGCTGAAGGAGTTAAACGCTGAGAAGGAGGCGCTGGAGGATCAGAGAAAGGCTGACGCAGCGGCTGTTGCGGCAGAGGCCAAGGCGAAAGCGGAGGCTGACGCTGACGGAAATGCAGCAGGGGAAGGGACGGAAGAGAAGAGCACTGCCGTGGTACCATATGACCCAAACCAAGCTCAGAAACTGACGCAAATTGCCCGCCCTCTTCCCCGTGCAGCTAAGAAGAATATCAAAGGCCCGATTTTATTGTTCGTCCACTTTATTTTATGTCGCCGCGACATATATTCTTATTCTTACTTTACAGATTTGTTGGGCCTCCTGGAACTGGAAAGACCTCGCTAGGACAATCTGTGGCGAAGGCTTTGAATAGACCGTTCCAACGTATTTCTCTGGGTGGTGTTCGTGACGAAGCGGAGATTAGAGGTCATAGGCGCACATATGTTGCCAGTGGCCCAGGACTTATCGTCCAAGCTCTTAGAAAGGCCGGTCGAAATGACCCTGTCATACTTCTGTGAGTCTTCTTCGTTCTCCAGTTCAAGCTGCGCAGACGGCTAACGTGAGCTAGAGATGAGATTGATAAGATTGGACAAAGCAATTTCCATGGGGATCCTGGAGCTGCGTTGTTGGAAGTATTGGATCCTGAACAAAACCACACATTTAATGTAAAGCGTTTTATCTCCTTATCATTTTCCAGTGTTATCGTTCTGACTGTAAATGAATACAGGATCACTACATCAACGTTCCTATCGACCTAAGCCAAGTTCTGTTCATCTGCACTGCGAATTCCCTCGAAACCATATCGGCGCCTCTTTTAGATCGCTGTGAAATCATACAGCTGAGCGGTCAGTTTTTATAATTAGCGCACCAAATTCTCATTCTCACTGAGTCCCCGGTAATTATCGCAGGCTATACGTATGACGAGAAAATGCACATTGCACGGCGCTTCCTACTTCCCAAGCAGTTAAAAGCCAATGGGCTCGACGCATCACACATCACCATTACCGAGCCGGCGCTACTTCACATTGCCACGCGATATACACGTGAGGCGGGCGTGCGGAGTCTTGAGCGTGCGATCGGGAGCGTGGTGAGGTATAAGGCGGTGGAGTGGGCAGAGTACCTTGACGCCACTTCTCAGGAGGGGAGCAGCGCGGATGCCTCTGCTGTGACTGGGCAGAAGGACAGGCAGGTGGTGGTTTCTGCGAAGAAGGGCTATGATCGCGTGGTCGAGGAACACCAGCTTGAGAAAATACTTGGCATCGCGCGCTGGGATGGGGAAGAGAGGGAAAGAGAAGAGAGACGCGGCGTGGTTTATGGTCTCGTGGTCATGGGTCAAGGGGAAGGTGGGATTCTGCCGGTCGAGACGATTGCGCTTCCTGGTACTGGCAGACTCAAGTTGACTGGCAGCCTTGGCGATGTACGTCTTCTTTCTTTTTTGATTTGTCTGAATCTTATCGTTGATATGGGATCCAGGTAATCAAGGAGAGCGGAGAGTTGGCTTTGAGCTGGGTGAAGACATATGCTTATGATTTGCATATCACGAACTCGCGCTCAGAAGACGCGCTAAAAGTGCCTGAGCCGATTGATATTCACCTCCACCTCCCCGCGGGTGCGCAGAAGAAAGATGGGCCCAGTGCTGGCATTGCTATGGTATGTCGTTCGTCTGTAGAGTACATCATCTTTGAACGGGTCTAATGCTTTGTGGATTCTAGACCTGCGCTTTTGTATCTCTTCTGACGGGCGCCTGTGTGCCTACTAACATAGCTATGACTGGAGAGGTTTGACTTATTCCCATCTCTACAATCAGCCTCGCTGATCGTACTCTTCTCTGCAGATCACTCTTAGAGGACGCGTGACCCCTGTCGGTGGTATCAAGGAGAAAGTCCTCGGTGCACACCGCGCACAAATCACCAAAGTCATCCTCCCTTGGGCAAACCGCAAAGACGTCGAGCATGATGTTGCTCTGGAGATCCGGAACGAGATGGAGTTTGTGTTCGTCCGCACTGTCCGTGAGGCTCTCGAAGCTGCTTTCGGTAAGGGGGTTCTTGGTTGGAGACGGGATACCGTTCTCCTTGAAAGTCGCCTGTAATCGGGCGACTTTCTTATTCCGACCCTGTTGAAGTTGAATTAAACAAGCATCGAACAAATCTTGAACATTAATCAGTATACCTTGCTTTCCATTATTCATACACCCTCAGAACCCAAACAACTCAACACTTTCGCATTTTGTATACACTGCTTTCTTTTCTTTGTTTAATTCTGTATTATGTCGTTATTGTTGTATCATAAATGTTTAAAATCCCTTGTAAATAACAACCCTTTCGTTTACAGTCAGTCGTCCCAGTGCGCCATACCGGGCAAGTACCGTGCTACCGTGTACGGAACCCCTGGTAGCACGGAAAAAGCTGTGGCCCCTAATTCAAGGGATTAATATCTAGGCGCCCATCTTGGCGCTCGTGCTCGGAGCCAGTATCCCCACACAACGTTTATTTATGCACCACTGATAGTGCATCGGTCGGAATGGGAAGGTTAGACTTCAGTCATCGTTGTCTTCGCGTGGTACATATCACTGGGTACACAGCACCATATTTGGAGATCGAATTTTGTAACAATACGGTAAAAATAGTCCCAGTATTTCTACCGTACTAGGGGAAAAAATACATAAAGAATA
>MU155587.1:0-21104 GCA_015484465.1 Pholiota conissans
TGAGAACTGATTACATAGTTAGTTAGTCCATGCTTGGACGCCTTAACCAAAAAAATCGACCCCGGGTCTTTTTTTTTGGTACGCGGACCCCCTTGGTTAAAAGAGAGCGGCGAGCACCCTTCAGATTTTTTGACGATACGCTGATTAATATGGGTAACAAAGTGTAATACACCGGCAGTGGAACCAAGGTAAAAGCAGCTATTTATAGTTGTTTAACGAGGCATAATATTTCTTACATGGGTTGGTAGGGAGTCTGAAAGGCTGGTCCTGGTCTGCAATAGGCCGGACGACAAGTCCCGTCCTGCGGAGGTGATGGGATATTATCCAGAGGCAGGTGGCGAGGTGGGCCAGAGATCGTCTCTATTGTGTCCAAGTCATTTTAAAATATACGATGACGTCGTATTCCATGTACGCCTCGTGAAAACACACTCGAAGCACTCTGATACGGAACGTATCGACTGGGGAAGAAGGATGCCCAACCAAAGCATGTTGAATATCTTCGTTGGGACAAATTGTCAGTCTCTAACGTAGTTGATGATGCTGTTACATTAGTGATTGGAGTATAAACTGGTGCAAGTGATCATAAGTCCCCTTATGTGCGGAAATAAGTGGTTTCAAGTTGTCTGAGCTCACGTACATATTTATGAGTTGTCGTAAACACCGGCGTCTAAATTTCACCAACCAAATTGTCACCGCTGGGAGTGTCCGCGTTTCATCTCAGCTCCACTTTATTTTACCGTCGAGAGGTGATACATAACACTTTCTTTACGAGACCTCCTGGGGACAATAAAGGCCACAGAAAATTTACATATCCATAACCACGAAGCGAGGACAATGAAGTAAGTGAGAGATTTACGATGTATAGCTTGGGTGAAAGCTCGTAAGCCCACATATGAGAGGGTCTTGCCAGGAGAACTTGTTCGGAGAGGTTCGGGGAGAGATGTGCACAGGCTCTCACGTGTCCGGGAGTAGCCGAACGTGTTCAACGACGGCGAAATCGTCTTTTGCTATCGTCACGCGTCACTCGCGATGCAGGTTAGAAACGCGCCCCCAAACCATCATGCTTTCTTCTCCACGTCGCAGTAGTTCGCTGACCTGGTCCGATGTACTATCTGCCATATAGTGACGCCAAATATCCAACTCGAAAGCTAATGGTGTTCTTCCTAATGACCAGTAGGTGTTCTCTCGTCAATGCATGTTGAGAGCTAACGTCTTTCTGCAGCGGCTGGCTTACATTGAGATGATGTGGATTGCGTCGTCTAATGAAGCGGGATAAAAGCGGTATCGAGATAGCATGCAAATACACTTGCTCCATTCGCCGTCGCCGTTCGCACCTGCGACGCGTCATCGCGTTTTCTCCTCCAACCGAACCATTGCTTTTGCCTAGCACCGTCCTTCGCATCATCCACCTCCGGGTCCTCCTATACGTCATAGGATTTGTTTCCATCGTCGTTGTCTCTCCACTCCTCTCCTCGAGGCGTCTGCTTCGTGCTTCGCGCATCATCACTCGGTATTCGGTATTCGACCCTTCGCTCGCATCATTCTACGATGGGCGTCAATTTAGCTGTCCCGTATCCTCTTGCCTGCCACCTCCCACCGACATTCGCTTGATAGGAGTACATGCCATCCCTTCGATCCGCACCCGCATACACATCGAAATCCACATTTTGCCGTCGCCTTCCTTTCCATTCCTCATCGTTATCCTGCTGCCCTGTACATTCGCGCTCGGCCCATTATTCGAAATACGCCACCCGAAGCATCACCTTAACGCGCGATGGGATCCAACGCATATATTCAACATCCCGTTCTGGTTACATGTCCTTCCTCGAGTCGCCGGCCATCCGTCGACCCGCTCCGGTCATGGGGTGGGGGTTTGGCGCGCTACGGTCTGAAACTAGGGACAGGAGGTTTGATGACAGTACCAATGTTGATGTCGAGGTGGCTAGCAACATGTGGGATCGAAGTTAAAAAGGTGGTGGTGGTGGTGGTGGAGCAGAAAGGGGCGAGAAGGATGTATTCATTGAGCTATTTGATAACAATTTTTTTTAAAGATGAGACATCAATGAGAGCTGATGTTGGGTGCAGAGTTCGTCAGAGGCACATCTTTCTCGATTAATTGTCTACACACTCGTGCGTTGTTCGCGTCTTCCTTTACCTCTCTCGGCCCACTTGTAGTCTCGCGCAAATTGTCGCTAGTGTACCTCGAAAAAACTGCGCTGCACGTACAAGCAAGTATAAATCAAAGAGGCAAGTCTTTATATCCACCATTTTGTGCACGTATTAACAATGTTCCACTACAAATACAAGGTTGTGAACCGCATCCCATTCGCCGCAAGGTCCTCCGATGTAAGTTTCACGCCTGTTGGCCCGATAACAAGCCCCCGCTTGTCCCGGAGTTCGAACACGATTGGCCTCGGCGTCTCCAAAATTGATTCATGCACTGTATTTCTTATGAATGCATCTTTCCGCATGACCCTCGCAATACACATCCTTGGAATAACAATGTCTGCATTCCTCTGTTGGATATTCATAACTGCGAGAGTCCACTTCAACCTCTGCGTCATAGTACCATCGGCATTATCTATCGCCCGGCGGTCCAGCACACGAAAGAGAGGGAAGTAACTTTCGAAAATGTTCTTCTTGATTGAGAATTGTGTGGTAGCGCTGTAGTTCCCGATGGGCTGTGAGGATGGATCCTGATCTTTGACGAATATCCCAGGCATCAATACAACCGAGATACGAATCCCCATGTGCGTGAGTACCAAAGGCTCGAGAGGCTGGATCCTGAAGATTTGTAAATTTGGAATTTGAGTCGAACGGGACAAATAGCTCTGAATGCTGGGTGGAAGGAGACGTGTACGACGCGGGATGATTTCTCCACCCCAGTTGAAGAGATCAAATATTCCTGCAGATGTAGACTCTAGAATGGCCTGAAGGAGGCGGAAAAATGCTCGCTCGCCGCCCTCGCCATATGCAGTTGCAATGCTCACATCAAATATTCCCATCAAAGAATAAGCAGTATCTTCTTCGCGTGTCACTTGACGGGACGCTGCCAGTTGCATACGACGCGATAGAGGGAGCCGGCAGAAATTAGTGGTGAACTCGGTCGCTGTAATCGATGTTGCTTTGCTAATTTGATTTATGATCTGAATCATGATACCGCTGTTTTTGTTGGACGGAATATACCTGGAGCGAGTGTCGGTTACGGTGGTGTTTGCATTGAAGTAGTCCCAATCTCGATTGCAGAATTTGATGACTACTGGAGCGACCAGTTCTTGAAGTGTCCAGCCACGAGTGAACCAAGTATCGCGATGGATGTCCGGTATATTCTGTGTTTCGCCAAGGTATGCAATACAGACGTCCGATCCGCAATACCACTTGTACATCGATCGAATGGATTCATCGAGCTCCGAGCTGCTCTCCTTGTTTATACAAATGGTATCCATCCAGCCTAAGGTAAGCCCGTGTTTTAGCCATGCTAGTTTGCAGAAATTGACAAGCTTTTTATATCCAGGGCCCGATTCATCGAAATTCTTGCCATGCCAGTCGCCGTAGGTTATTTCTCCAGGCGCTTCTCGGAGCCATGAGTGGGATAGAATAGCATACCGGCCTACTTTCTGCACGACCAAGTCCACCTTTAGAGGATCGTTCTCTGGGATCCGGTCCTGTTTGTCAATCCCTAGCTCGTGAATATTTGCCAGCATAATAGATACGAGGTGCTCATAAATGGCTCCATGCTCGATGAGTGATATCTCGAGATGGGAAGCTTTTGGAATGAAGCGCAAGAGACGGATAGGCATTTCGTTAAAAACATGCTTCCGTAGAGCGCGTAGAACCATTTCATGGAGCACCGGGTCAATTTGAGGATTTTTAAATTCAGCAGGATTTTCTTGGATGATAGACCAAAGGGTAGCTGCGCATTTAAAATGAATGAAAAACTACTCAAGAACCGAAGTACTAGTAAATACATACACTCTGGTGCTGGTGTATTAATGACCTTCGAAGCTTCGTCGCTTGATTCAGATTGTAAATCACCTAGAACAATTGATAATAATGAGATAACAAGTAGAGGTCTCCTTAATTAGATGACACATACCCTTCTCAAGTAACTCAGCTCTGATTACAATTCCTTTCTTTGGAGATTCCTTCGGTAGGATGCTGCTCGAAACACTAGCAATAAATTCCTTGAATGCAGCAATCAACTTGGAAGCTGCAGGCTTCAAAAGAATAGAGTGTGTGGCTATGAGTCACAGTTTATATACCATCTCAAATTTAGATATATAACTGTTAGGCGCACCTTGTTCGTCAATCTCGACCTCATTAGCGACCGCCCCAATGTGAGGTATGATAAATTGCTGGAGCGCCTCCAGCAATGCGCGATCTTGGGTATTTTTGATTTCGCCGACATCATCTAGTTCGAACATATTGGCTTGTTAACAAAGACCTTCTATCGGGGAGGAGGATAAACTACAATCATACTTTGATCAGTTCGATCTACCGAGCTTCCTGAAGGTGGTGTTAAGTCATTCTCGCTATTTGGCTGCATGCTTTCTGTTCGAGTGTCAAATGGATGTAGCAGGTATGACGCGAGACTCACGAACTTGTATCGATATTACGTTAGGATGAAGTTCACGATCGCAACGTATGTGGTACTCAAAGAAAGGACTCACAGCTGCCCTGATCTTAAAATAGAACCCCCGCTCGGGCCGCGTCTACGCAAGGCCTTCGCCTCCGCCTCTCAGCCGCCTCTAGTCATGTTCTGTGTAAACTTACATTGACAAAGGTCTAATCTCCTCAATCCCATGCCCTCGAAGCTGTGAAAGTTCCTGAGCCACAGTCTGCGAATAAACAAACACCGTCCAATACTAGTGAATTTGGAATTGAAAGGACAGTCTCAACATATATACCATATGCCATCATGTTCTCGCAAGGACTTTACTGCGCTATATTTCGTACTGTACGCAGTCCGCGAATAATAATGGAATCTTGGGGTGTAAACAACATTGACAAGAGGAGGATGCTATCCACATTACGACTGCGGTCGATAGAGCCGTATTACTGCTGTGCATGCAGTGTCCATGTGACATGCTGTGCAAGGACAGATAGGGCGGTTGCAACGCTAAATCTCACGGCTCTTCCTGTACTCTTCCCAACATATCACCCGTATCATCAGGAAGAAAGCAGATATTTTAGTGTCTATTTTGGATAGGACAAGTTCTGGACAATGTAAGGAAGATAGTGGCCAACATTTTCTGTCAACTCACCCGGACGGATCAGTTCAGCGAGGCCATTGGACGCACCCATATGCCATGCGCTCGGAGCAGGGAACATGCACTCCTGCTGCTGGACATCTTCCACATCAGCATAAGATTGAAGGTACGTGAGTATACATCGGATGTGTCGTGTTGTAAACTCGAGTATATCTTCAGCCATTACCTCCATCGCCACTCATGATCAGATATTGTTATCCGCATTGCAAGACCTTATAACACCACTCATACGAACTGTGACGGTTCAGACACACCAGAACGGTACAGTATACTTTGACTTTCTATACCCGATTGACACGAATAAAAATGTGCTCAGGCTCCACAGATATCAATCAGAGGTTCTCCGGAGCAAAAGCAGCAGTGTTTCTCAGTGCTCTCAGAGCATTTATTTCGAGCGTCTTCATAGGATCACACCCAGAAAGACCATGTATGACAGCGATAGATATCCTCTTAGATAAAGGTACGAAATTAGTAACTTTGTTAGACATTATTATATGCTGAATTATATATACATTTCAGATGTTCCGCTTGCATCTGACGCTCAGAATTCAGAAAAAGATGCACAGCAAGACGACACTGATATCTACGATATGTACAGCGACAACTCAGGAAATAATGGTACGTGAACCGTTTACAAATCGTTGAAACCATCTCATTGTTGATTAATTTTTATGAAAGAGAACGTATATAACAATAACATGGACGAGCTTGGCATGCAGACGCCACAACATCCGATTCATCGCTCATGTAAGATTAAAAACGGTATTCGCTCGCAAAAGCCCTTTACTGATCTCGATTTTGTAAAAGCGCATACGCAATGTAAATCAAATGACCTGGAAATTCAAACTTCCAGATCAGACGTCGAGCAGATGAGAAACGATATCAATGCAGACGTCCAGCTATATGGGGAAAATGATGAAACACCTACAAATGACTACCACGACGTGCTGACCAAAAGGTTCAATGAAATTATGGTTAACGGTGTGCTTACAGCTCGCAGATAATCTTTACATCGCTGATTTATGGTGACTTTCTGACAATAGATGATCTGAGTGCGTTTGTTGGACCAAGCTCACTCAACGAGCGTACAGATGAAGATTCATGGAACGACGATACAGTGGTAGACGACACTCCAATGGCCAATACCTCAGGTAAACTTTGAAAGTTGGACCCACGAAAAGAATTGATGCAAAACCTTTGAACGAACTTAGTAGATATCCTGGACACTGCGGAAGACACTTCTTTCCACGACAAGTTTTTACGGGCGCTGAGAAGACATGTCTTCAACAAGATGCCTATTCGACTCTTATGTTTCGCACCACATGGACCTCACCTCAGGATCACTCTCCTAGAGCGAGAAGATATCTACATGTACATCAAGTCTATTATCAGCACGAAGATGAATTCATCGGAGTATGGCCTTAGGTTTGACGAAGAGGAGAACAAAATGGAAACGGACCTCGATGCCATCAATCGCCTGATCGCAAAATATGCAGGCTATGCCATTATTTCGCATACGTGGCTTCGTGAACTCCCCGGGGAAATAATTTACGGCACCTGGCACAAAGGCCAATTCGACACGCAAAGTGCGGGATACCTTAAACTCGTCAATTTCTGCAAAGTCGCTCGACGGGACCACGGTGTCACTCTCGGATGGATCGACACCCTGTGCATCAATAAGGACAGCAGCTCTGAGCTTGATGAGTCCATCAGACTGATGTACAGCTGGTACGGGCGTGCTAAAGTTTGTATTGTTCATCTTGCTAAAACGGAGACCCTCTCGGACATGCATCGCGATCCTTGGTTCACCCGTGGCTGGACTCTTCAAGAGATGCTTGCGCCAGAAATCATCAAATTCTATAATGTCAACTGGGACCAACTAGCCCAAAATTCCGACAACGACAAATGGCAGTCACCCGAAATTTTGATCCAGATTGAAAAAGCGACGACCATCACACGAGACGAGCTCTGTTCGATTCACCTCTTCGCGCCTTTGTCCCGTAGGATGCAGCTTGCAGCCGCCCGCGAGGTGACGCGCGAAGAAGACATAGCGTACTCGTTGATGGGACTCTTCGATGTCAGCATGGCGACTGCTTATGGAGAAGGTTCAAAGCGCGCATTCTCGCGCCTCCTTCAAGAGATCCTTCATTCAACTTCAGAGGGAATACTGGATCTATTCAATTGGGCTGGAGAACCATCTTATGCGCACTCTCCTATCTCACGGATTCTCCCTCCGAACCCAAAAGGGTACCTTCATAGCGCTTCCTCTAAGATCCACGAAAACAAATTGGATCTGAACTACAAAATGCGCCTGCTTGAACCACTCACGATTACACACATGGGTTTGCGGATCCCTGTTCTCCTTATGCCTGGAATCTCAATCGACGTCGTAGAAATGTCCAATTTGAGGCCCATCGGAAACTACAATGCCATCGTCAATATGTCACCAATGGGAGTTATGCCCTCCACCTATCACCTGTTAGATAGAAGGATCTCCGGATGCGATGGACCAAAGACTCAAGGATGGTATCAATGTACTTTTGCGGTGTTTAATATTGAACAGGGGGCCCGAGGTATCTCCATCCCCGAGGCATGCATCGCCATCCCACTGCGATGCGATGAGGATGCGGGGAAAGTGACGAGCACAGGCAGTATTCACCGCATTGCAACTAATGAAGCGGTGGTTTTTGAACTCATGGATTACGGTGAATATTTGTATGGCTTCGATATTCCAGTAGATAGATTGGACCAGGATGGTATGCAGTTAATGAGCCTTTACTTATAAACGTGTTTATTTATGAGGTATCTGGTGCGTAATGAGTTCTGCAGCTGAGAGGGATTGATAAACCGTTGGCGTGGGTGCTGTGCCGCTGACCGCGCCGTCAGGTGATGGCGCATCAACGCATCAATCGATGATTTTTCTCTCTAAAACTTCCATCATCACGCAATGACTCGACACACTCTGTCGGTTTATTCAACGAGTGCGTATCTCATGTATACTACGTTTGATTCCATGGTAGCTGACAACCATTTTGTAGGTCCGCATGGTGATATGAGCCCTTGATCGCGTGAATGGTTAATGGACTGTTGATTTGTGAGGGAAAATGGTTGAGGTGTAGGAGAGGAAGCGAGGGGTACTCCGATTAGGAAGGCAATGAACGGGATGAGTTTAGGACGAGCACTGGGCGTACCTGTCTTTTACTCGCTCAATGTTACATTTCCTACGCTGCGCCGACTCGTGTCCGCTCGTGTCGCCATTTGAGTTCGACATCGGGTTCGACCCCACCCTGCGGCCTTCGTCCTCTCTCCGACTAATCAGCCAATCCATATTGTCCTCCCTGTGCATTACAGCGTGGACGACTCCCTTGATGACTCTCAACTCATTGAAACGGCCCATTCATTGCTGGTGCGGAGTGTGTCTGTCCTGTGGAGGTTATCCTCAGGCACTTTGATCGCCTTGACCTCTGTCTACTCATACTCTTTCCCATCTTCTGTGGCGCGCTGTCATTCCGTCTCTGATACTGGTACCGTAGATTTCGTCATTTTTGTCTATTTCCGCTGCTCACACATCCTCTTAGTGATTTTGCCCTGATTTTGCCTCAACCACATCTACTGCACGCATATCCTTGCGCATACAGCCTCACCACCGCTGTTTTTGGCCTTTCTGGCCATCTCTTTATATCACTCAGCCCCTTCACAATGGAGGTATGGCTATGTCATCCACAGCGACACTTCTTTAGCAAATCTAAGCATGCTCGTCATTGGCATCTATCATCTTTCCTTTCAAACTGTCTTCACGACAGATGGTCCTGCCACTCGTCCTTCATTCGTCGTCCAGTGAGCGTGTATCTACTTTACATTATGCCATGAATAATTGATAATCCTCCTAGATACATTTGTTTTCAGAGTCGTCGACTCGCACTCCGATCACTACTACCCTTTCGCGCCAATGCGACCTTCGATTCCATCATCCTCCCTCAAGTTCAGAGTTTCCTTTTATAGTATCATAGGCGCCTCTGCGCCTCGTGTCCGTTAATCTACGCTCTCGTTCAATGATGACGTAGCAGTCCTTACCGCTTCTTATTTTCTACGGCGCAGCGTCGTTCAATCATCACTACTGCCACGGGGTCCAGCCCAATCACTTCTGTCGGGTCGATTCACCTACACAGCTCTACACGTCCTTCAGAACATTTTCCCTCAAAAATGTCTACTCGTACGAGAATGTATGCGCATCGCTGTTGTGTTTTGCCACCATCCTGCACGCGTTTCTTCGTTTCAATGTCCTCGGCCGGGGTCACTCATGATGTCTGGACACATTATTAGTGACCCTTTGAATCCTTCCCCATATTCAAAGGTGCTCGTCGCCCATTTTGATTCCATTAGGATCTACATCCGCCCTCTTCCGTCAATCTACGCATTACACCCATAGGACACTCGGGTACCTCGCAGGCGACTCTGACCTGGGATGCGTACCGCTATTCGTGGGCGTCGTAGATGCTGAAATATATCAAAAATATTTTGATGACTAGTGTGCAAAATGTGGCGTCGGATGAGTAGAGCTCGAGAGGACTAAACGAGGGTGCGCTGGTCCGAGTGGGTCATCGTGCGAAGGCTTTACCACCGATTCTCATATTGAACAACTTCGAGTGTTCTTCCATCTTACTCGGTGAATTTTTTATTGTATGGATCATATACGCGTATCTGAAGATGTTCTGATAGATCAAAAATGACCTCTCAAATCCTCAACTGCGTCTTATACGCGTCCCCAGACTTAAAAAAAAAACGGCTGAGAGGTGAATGGATGGGCGAGGTGTATTGGGGTTGAGATGGAGCGAAGTGGGGTTGAGGATGAAACTTAAGGAGCGATGATTGACAATGAGGATGCGTCTAGTTGTGCATGGTGGATCACATGGATATTTGGAATATGAATATAGAAGAGCCAATTATTTTCGAGCTGAAGGGTAGATCAGACAGGTTCAGCGAGAGAAATGGGGATGGCCTAGAGGTGCAAATCAAGGAACGTGCAGTACATGGAATAGAATTAATAGTAAATACTTATAGCTCATAATGATTGTGCTCCATGTACAAAGTATAAAGCAAGTATATGTCAAAGAGACAAATCTTTATATCCACCATTTCATGCACGTATTAATAATGATCCACGCTCATACCGCTTCTTATCTTCTACGGCGCATCGTCGTTCCTTTATCCCTACGGCACGGTGTCCGGCCCAATCATTTTTGTCAACCTACACAGCTCCACACATCCCTTCAGGACCTCTGCCCTAGAAAACGTTTACTCGTACGAGGATATACTCCTGTGCATTCTGCATGCATTTCTTCGTACCACTCTCCTCGGCCCGGGCCCTTCACGATGTCTGGCGTTCTGAGTGCTCGTCGTCCATTAGGACTCCATTAGCCGCCCCCCTCCGTCAATCTGCGTATTACACCCACAGGTCGTAGATGCTGAAATATATCCAAATTATATCGATGATGGGTGCGCGAAGTGTGACGTCGGGCGTGTAGAGCCCGAGAGGACCGAACGATGGCGCATCAAACTGAACATTTGCTGATTTTCAACTAGACATCTGCACCGATCCTCTAATTGAATAACTTCGAGCGTTATTCCATGTTATTCGGTGAATTTCATCCCGTACATGTCATATACATCCATCTGAATATGTGCTAATAGATCAAAACGACCTCTCAGATCCTCAACTGCGTCTTTCTTGTACGCGTCCTTGGACTCAAGGAGAATGGTCGAGAGGACGGGGATAAGGCATGCGAGCCGTATGAGATGACACGGAGGAAATCTGGAGGATGGACGATATCGCGACGCGTATCTTCAACTTGTCGGGACGTGTCTGATATACGCGTGGGGCCTAGGTCCCTCCTAGTTCCAACAAACCCTGCAGGCTCGAATTCCGATATGGGCGCTCGACATTAAAATTGGCCACCTTTTCTGCCAATTCATGGAGTTGGGACACGCTACGCTCGCACATACATCCAGACCATCATCCGATATCGACGTTTTACGTTTTCAGACCACCATCCTTTCGCTGTGTGCTGAGACTCGTCGACACCCCAATCCTTCCGGATAACTGCGCGTATGCCTGCGACGGAGTACTTTGCTCTCGTCAACTTCACCCCCAGTGCGTACGACTCGCATTTTGGACACCCTTGTTCCTTTGCGCGAATCGACATTTGATTCTATGACTATCTTTACGGATCACCTCCTTCAACCTCAACGTAAGTATGTCTATCCACGCTCGCGCCAAAGGATGACGTGGCATTTCTCGTCTTTCTCTCGATCTTGGTAGCTGGTCTTTTACGCTCTCACTTCTGTAATTGGTATCCTCTACTCCCTATCGATACCCTGTCTCGTCAATATAAAATAGTCCATAGTGGCTGCTTCTGGACCAATCTCAGACTGTATAATCTACGTGCTCTGGTCTATGCATCTAATGTATGGTCCCATCAAGCTATACTTTATAAGTGCGTTCTTCCTCCTTTGCTTTACGTACTTCCCTCTGATTGTACTCCTTTTTTATATACCTTATCTTCTCCCTTTCTTCGTTAGATCTCTGCTATAACTTGGAAGATAGGAGGTAATTGGACAAATTGATACATTTTGACTCATACCATTCATTGTGCAAAGGGTGACGCGGTGACGAGGAAGGCAGTGCTTCAAGTTGTAGGGGCCTGCCCACTATGACCAGCAAGCACACCACGCGATTCAGACGCTTGATGTGGCCGTGCTAATGTCGTGTCCTGATTCCTTTTTGGTATTGCTTTTCATTGTGATGCGTTCGCGAGCGGTTGCTGTGCGTCGCAACTCAAGCAAGATTTCCTAAACAGGAAATTGTATTGCGTGTTGTGTGTCTTGATTACGGTACCTCTCCAGTTGTCCGCTTCGTTCGAGTGGCACTGCAGGGCCATATGTGGCATGCATAACACGCAAGCGCGTATTTGGCTCCATATAAAAAGGCCTCGAGCCCAAGTCGATGAGACTCCCAAGGATCCATTATCGTCACATCTACGCTATTATTATGTTTTCGGAAAGCGACGATATCGACGAGATGACAAGGGTGAGGTCGAGTCTTTCATACTGAGTGTTCCCCTCTGATCGTCCTTTCTGTTTATTTTTTCACAGCTAATTGAACCGGAATACATGCTGGTGAAAGACACGCTGTCTCTCGGCGAAGTTGAGAAAATAGAAGCATATTGCCGAATCCTAGAGTTGGTGGAGTTGACCAATGGCAATGTGAGTGGGTTTGATCTTATCTCAGGCTGTTAATTCACCTATAGACCTGCGTCATACATATAATTCTAATATCGATTTCCTATACAGAGACCCAACGACACGCTATATCGCGTACGTCGGAGAAAAGCCAACCATGAGGAGCCGAATGTATACGAGGTGTATACTCAATCGAGCCAACAATTAGTGCATATGCCCACAAAATACCTGACAAATACTGAATTCCACAATTTGACAAACCAACAAGAATCGACAATGATATTTCGATCCGAAGTAAGTTCTACATATATCATATACTCAACTCGTGTTTCTTTCTCCTAACTCGAGTTTGCCACCGACAGGACTTTGTCTGGGCATTTCTGGAGGAAGAATACATTTGGGTGCCAGCAATGTATATTGTAAGGTCGTCTGAGTGCCGGATCATAACACAAACTGACTATCCTTGCAGGGGTACAACTTTTTTAAGTCCTTGAGATCGCGACAGGCTTATGACGTCGACATTTTGACTGGATTTCTGAAAGGGACGCGCCGGACGGCCAACATAATTCGCCCTCACAAATTGTACTACTAGACTAGAGTCAACTTAAAGCGGAATTTGGCACCTAGTAATATGTGGAGAGTTTTAGAGGAACTGTTTCTTTGGATCTCGTTCTCTGGACTTGAACTTTGCGAGAATCAGGATATGCATCCTATACATAGTCACCTAATATACTTACACTGTGTACTCGAGTATGATCAACTGTGTGAAATTAAATACCATTGTATTCAGTTTAATTTTGAGCATCCGATACTATACAGAGCGCCCGTAATTGACTCGGCGCTGGTGTGGAACTGTCGTTCCGACTGAGCGCGGAATCCCGTTCATCGACCGTCCGACTGTGCCTACGTTCATCCGCACCACGGCATCCCAATCGACTCAGCAGAAACGCTTCAATTCATTCAAGCACGCACCCAGCGGACGCTTACCTCCGAAAAGTATTTATATTTCAAATATGACGTTCTCCTTCCCGCTTTCCTTCGTACATATTTTTCTAGCCCATTCTCTCGTATTCCTTCCTCTCCCCAAAATTCCTCAGCATTCTATTTCTTTCTATAAAAATGACTTAATTTTTTAGTATAAAAAGCCTGTATCTACATTGTAGATAGGCAGTGAATTGGATTCCCAGTTTATTTCACCGCTCATTTCTCTTCTTTCGTTCTCGCCCCATCCTTCGACGCACCGTAGCGCACCTCACCTCGCGTACTCACGACCCTACGCTCACGTTACGACACTCATCAACGGACCGCCGTTAACTCTTGGACGAAGAACTCGGGACGACGTTGACGGAGTCAGGTCCCCACCCATCCCCCTCATCACCTCATCCGAGTCTAGCCGACTTCGGATCTCTTCACTTGTACACTTCAGGCGCGCCCCGGGCCCGCCACGCGAGTCGCGACGCGTGTAGTCATGTGATGTAACGGTCACACCCTCGGATTTAAATTTTCAACGTCGACTCTCTAGGTTGAGAATTCGTCCGAGCCCTCCGCCGCCTCACTCCGCGAGTACGTATCTTTCACCTCGTATAGACAATGTATGCCCACCTACTGAATCTTTACAGATGAAAATGATTTTTTGAACCTTCGATGGGTGGCGTCTGATCTGCGTCACTGAAATGTTGGCTCCCGAGATGATTGTACGGTTTGGGATACCAGGGGGATTGTTACAGGAGCTATCAGTCCGAAGCTACCCGCTTTGGGTCTGGAATGCAGACTCTTACAACGGACATCCTTCACGCGTTGGTACAACATCCTTATCGCCACGTTCCGCTCTCTTCAACTCTGCGTTCCTTGGCTCGTTAGCCCACTCCTCAAGGCCCCTCCTTCTAGGAAACAGTTATCAACCACTGCATATTTAGGACGAGGGCCTTCCGCTCCAGCGACGTGCACTTCGCCTTCCTTGCTGTGCGCGACAATTCATCGTCGACTTCTCTCTTACCATCCGCAACCCACGAATGTGTGCGGAAAAAGTTGTATACGCTCCCCGGTTCCAACACCATGCCTCCGTCAAGGTTACTACCTGCAGAATCCAGCATCCCTTCCTGCGCAAAGAACGCATCTCCTTCGTCAACGCCACAACGCGTCAGCATTTCAACGTCACACCCGAGGCTCTTTGTTCCTCCTCATATTCGCGCGGTCGCACTGGAGAATTGGATGCTTAGCACTTCATATGCGCTACTCCGTACGTCCAACAACCAAGAACTTCATCACCTGCAACGCTATTAATTTGAGAATCAACAACATCCCTTCATCGGTCATCTACCTTTCGCGTTTAAAACCCGTTATCGCGCCATAAGGAGTCAACGTTGTCCCGCCCTTTAATCCCCTCCTTCGATATGATTATCCACCCCCCAACGTCATCTACTTGAACCATGGACTCACACGCATACGTCCATGCTTTTCCTTTGATCATCATCCTCAAGCCGTTCGCCACGTCATCAACTTTGACATTCCACCATAAACAGTATCTATTACGATCCTTCAAGGCGTCCTCATGACCGACTTGTACTTCCAATCGTCGTATCTGGTATAATTCTCTGTCCTACCGCACCCCGGTCTGGAACCAATCATCAATCACTCCCTTTACTCGTACGACATGGATCTGCGCACTACATTGACAAGATACTCTGATCAAATATATCTCGCAGACGGTGTCAAATTTTTACTCAGCGGTCCTCTGCAGTATGTTTTTACAAGAGGCAAGGCAGTGGGGAAGTACCCTGCCGCCGATTTTTGGACCTAGTAGCGACCCATGCTGCACAATGTCAAATTCGTTTCATCCTTTGTCAAGGGTACGGATTTGCTATCACTAAAAACCATCGACGAGCGGATGAAATCACAGCATCGTTTGACACGATCTTTCACCCCCGTACACTGTCGCTGCTGGTAGGTCGCCTCTCATATCTACTGATTCAGTGCTAATACTAGCTTTGCAGGTCGGCCTTCGTACTTCACACGTCTCCTCACCATCTGTTATTCTGGGTCCATTGCGCAACATTCCAGTAAGCGGCTGAACATCGTCTCGTTATCATAATCGCTGATCCAAGCACACATCGTCGTTCAGATACAATGACGCCCCATCTCGTTTCTTCGGCTTTCGTCGCTTTCGTGCTTTTTGAAACGTCGCTCGCAGCTCCCATTGCACCAGAATGGAATAACGAACTGGTAGCCCGCGCCCCATCCCACATCTATCTTAAAACCTTCGCCCACGCCGCTCAAGCCCCAACGCTCGCAAAGAAAATCAAGACCCAAGTCAACCCCCGTCCCAACGGCGCCGTCTACTGGGCAGGGCGCCGCCCAGACGGCCACGGGGGTCTCGTCACCGTCGAACACGACGCGCGAAAGATCGCCAAGTTGCAGGGCAAGGAGACGCTCGAAGACCACCTCGAGCGACACAAAATCAACATCCCGCTGCAGGCGCAGAATCCACACAGCAAGAAGATCTGGGGTATTTCCTCGGGCGCGTTCTCTGAGCGTACGAAGGGAGAAGCGCATGCGTATCTTGGGCCTGTGCAGCGCCCGCAGAGTATATACCAGAATCAGGAGAAGCCGAATATGATGAAGAACCCGCATGTGACGAAGCTGACGGAGCATGATGTGCATCATATAACGAGCAAGGTGGTCAAGTAAGTAATGGATTTGCGATCTATAGCCGTGAGGAAGGAGCTGACATCGTATACAGAGGTCATCACTAAAGCTGTTGTGGTAGGATCTCCTTTTCCTTCGGAGGGTATATAACAGCATTGTGGTTGTTCGTAGAGAATACATTTATGAAGATGCGTTTATTTGGAAGACTTGCAAACATAGCCGGCATCAAACTCCGTTTCTGGCCCCCGGTGTGGTATGTGATGGGGCATCCCGCCTACGTAGTGTGATATGGCGCTACTCTGGTGTCGATGAAGAGATAACTACGTAGGACATAAGCACTTTGTCAATCACGAACGTTTGATGACTAGTGACTCCTAGAACAGCGCTCTAAGTTATTTTTATCGACGGGGTGGCGTCAATTCAATTCAACGTCGTTCTCAAAAGTCACGTTGGGGGTGCTGTGTTAAGATAAGGGTGTCATTCAGACTCAGAGAGTCGACGAGTAGCCGTGCATACCATTGCTTCTTTGTACTCCCTCCTCATCATTCGAAGCCAGACTATCATCTCTCCCTCCCAGGATATAGAAAATTTGTGATACAGAGTATTATGGAATCCACCGAGATGGACTGGATGCCGACGACAGGAAATTGGACTGATCACACAAGTCATGGTATGTTGGCGTTTGTACTGGAAAAAGTTGTAATTAACGCCGTTCACGACTTAAATTGATGATAGAAGATGACCTTGTCAATACCCAGGGTAGATTATTATTGGAGGCATTACAACATTTCATAACACCTCATATGGAAGAGAGAAGCGAAGGTTCTTGCCTCGAAAGACTTCGACAGTGTCCATAAATTCAACCCGCTCATAGGACAATTTCCAACGATTCTCGGGCCCGAAGCGACAAAATTGATTACGGCACTCAGGGAATTTATATCAAGTATTGTTGTAAGGCCTACACATGACGCAGATGCATGTCCCACAATACAAGTAAACGTCGCTGAAGGTGCGAGATAATTACTGTCATTCTGAAAATCTACTGAAAAGTCGTAGATACCGAGGATATTGATGATGAACCTGAGATAAAACACGACCTACCAATTCCATTGCCGATGACCCAGTTCAAAGGCGAGTAAGCATCAATATTAGTCTTTTGTATTGACTCAAATAAGTTTAACAATATGATAGATATTCCCAAAGAACCAGAGCCTACGTTTCATGAAAAAGTCGTAAGCGAACTACGAGAGCACATATACAACAGGCTTCCTATACGCCTCATCCAGTTTGTGCAACAGGGTTCGCATCTCGAAATCACTCTGCTTGAGAGAGAGGCCATCTACACACACTTCGTAGCGGTTATGGAATCAAATATGGATCAGCCGGACTATGGTCCCATACATGTGCGGCCTCTTTACCACCCGAGCGGTTGGATGGAAACAGAAGATGCGGCAATAGCCCGAATCATACACAGACATGTCAGATACGCTATCCTATCGCACACCTGGCTCCGCGAATCCCCGGGTGAAGTAACCTATGCCCATTGGATGAAACGCCTCTTCAACGAGGACGACGACGGATACCATAAACTTGTTAATTTCTGCACAACTGCTTCGAAACACCACCACCTGACCCTTGGCTGGATGGACACGATATGCATTAACAAGGATAGCAGTTCAGAGCTCGATGAATCTATTCGTTCCATGTATAAGTGGTACGAACGGGCAGACGTGTGCATCGTTCACCTAGCTGGGACACAATCCCTCCAAGACATGCATCTCGATCCTTGGTTCACGCGTGGCTGGACGCTTCAAGAGATGCTCGCTCCAGAGCACATGAAATTTTGCAATAAAAATTGGAAGTACTTTTTTTCCGACGCTTCTTCCAACGACAAGTACATGACGGCCCGAGATGATGTTGAATCTTTCGGCCCTCGACAAATTATGCGCCAGATCAACAAGGCTACCACAATAACTCAAGACGAGCTCCAACACATTGTCAGTATTCCCCTCTCCCGTAGAATGCAATTGGCGGCGTCTCGCAAAGTCACACGCGAAGAAGACATGGCCTATTCCTTGATGGGCGTCTTTGGAGTCAGTATTACGACCGCATACGGGGAAGGTTCCGATCGAGCATTTCTTCGACTTCTTGAAGCTGTTTTGAATACGACCTCGTTAGGCGTATTGGACCTGCTAAATTGGGCCGGTGAGCTTTCTTACTATAGCGGACCACGCATTACCTCTATTCTACCTTCAAGCCTTCAAAGTTATGTTTACCGCTCTTCCGCCATATCCATTGATTCCCTTCGCAAAATACGACCTCTTAAACCATTGACACTCACTCACATGGGCCTGCGCATACCGGTAATTTTAATGCCTGGAATATTTGTTGAAAATAAAGATTCGCCGCATGAATGTATTGGAGACTACAGCGCCACAGTCGAAATTTCCGCACTACACCTTCCAGAGGCATTGTCTACCAGATTCCACGTGCTAGACAAACGTGCCTTTTCCGACGACGAAACGGAAGCACGAAAAGTTTATACACTTGCCGTTTTCAATATAACACAAGGCGACTCGGGGTTATCCATCCCGCAAACATGCATCGCCAAACTCCTTCAATACCACAATGTTAGTTCGAGGCAACTGGCCCATAAGGGCAATTACTCGATTATCGAGACGGTGGAGCCAATTGTATTTGAGCTCCAGATCGACGAGGTTTTTACGGAAGGCTCGGAGATTTCGGCAGATGAATTGGAAGTGCACGGCATGAAATTGACGAGTCTGTATCTGTAGATTGTATCACATAAATTCAACAGTATGCTTATTTGAATCACTATGTGTTTCCAAGACAGTCCCTCCCATCACAGAAACCATCGAAGCCAGGATTGAAGTCAACCATCGGCACCAGCCCACTTCCCGGGAGAGTATATATCGAAACTATATTCGGACCGCCGCAGAATTCATTCGCGTTTCCCTTGCATCGCTTGAGCGTCACAGGCGGCACGGGGAAGAAGTTATTTTGAGGGAGGCCCGCGCAGTTCGTCGATATGGGTTGGGCGTTGTTCTGGGTTGCGTTGCCGCAATCTGTTGTGAATATATGAGATACGGATAGATAGGGATATGGGGAAGAAGTATAACACGTACAACATTCGTCTGCGAACTCGACGCCCGCTAGTAGCCAGCCTGAACAATTAAAGAATGGGTTCTACATTTGTAAAAAAGAAGAAGACGTATTACTGACCTGCATTTCCACAAGCGGTGGTACACGCCGCAGTTGTTAAGTTCCCTCTGGGAAGGGGAACATGCAAATTAACGGCATTGTGAGGGAGCGCACGATTGATAGAATCACTACAAATTCGTGAGCTCGACTGACTCGAATAAACACCAATCTGGCACCTACTTATAAAAGTTCGAAAACCTCCACTTCCCAGCAGTCAACGCAGCCCCGCCAGACCAAATCGTATCCGAACAATTAAACTGCGAGATCGAGTTCTTATACAGGTTGAACAGCGGCGGTGTACCATCGGCGAGACCGCACGATTCTACCGGATTGCCCGGGCAGGGAAAGTCGAACCCGACCGTGTTGCATTCGCCGCCGTCACTTTCGAAGCAGCTTGAGGGGTTAAATACGTTCGAGCATCCTATTTTTGAGTGTGTAGATGTAAGCAAAGATCAGAGGCGTGTATAGAGAGGAAAATTGGGTTGGGCACGACTTACGGCACTCGGTGCCCTTTAACCCGGCCAAGCGCGTCCCTTGCGCATCGCAGAACGCAACGCACGATTCGATGGTCAGTCCCACTGGATCGATGAAGGAAGGCCCGAAGAGGAACTCAGAGGCGATGGGTTCGTCGTCAGGTACGCAATCACTGTTTTGGTGTATCATCAGCTCGAAGCGTGTTGAGTCTAAAGACGGGTATCGGGCTGCTTTACTTACGCTACACAGGTCAAAACTGAGTCGAGAGCCCATCCTGAGGGGAGCACAGATGTGTTGCCTTGTAGGTGATATGTTTGGGAGAGAGTGGGTATGGCTAGGAGAGATCCTAGTAAGAGGAATGCGATGGGGTTCATTGGCAGTGTTCGACTTCAAGTTGTACCTGGGCTTCTGGAATTATAACTCGTGAGGCTTGTGAGCTTTTTGAGCCGCCTTTTCAACGACTTCGAGACAGTGATATATATAACAATAGATGCTGGGATGAGGTACCTGATTGTTATAAGTGTACCTTTCATAATCCATGTCACCCGTTCAGACCAACGTGTCTAAGTTTACCCTTATCGTCTTGGAAATTCCTTCAACGTATTAACGTCTTTTAATTCAACGGTCAATTTCTGTTTTTGAAGAAGAATTAGACGCAGAATCAACGTCACCGTACAAGATCTCTCATTTGCGAACAGAGCTTTAGAGAAACCTGCCTTTCCCATGACCCACCTCGTTCGAATCTAAATTTACTCTCGCTTTCTGCTATGGAAAACCTTGCATCGCACATCAGTCAGTCAAAGTCATTCTACGATTGATTTTCCGGGAGGATGACAGGTATCGTGTGTAAATCGCCACAAATGCTCTTAGTAAAAAGTCGTTTCTCTCGGACTGGTCATTACAGTTAGAAGATGTATAGAACTACTGAGCTGTTTGTAGCATCCAACGTTCGTGGTTTCTATTAATACAGAAAACACGATGTGGACGATACAGTCTCGTCGAAGTCACATAGCTTTCTTCTCCCGAGTCAAAATTTTTTTGCAGAAAGGATTCGGGTCGGAACTTGATCGTTCCAATTTTACGAGTGTTTTCATTCCAAAGTTAGGTCGAGTATAGACATAAGCCGGCTGCGACTTTCACCCTTATCCCTATGATAGCAATACTGTACCATTTTAAATTGTTCGTCCGGGGGTGGGACACGGGACACGGTGGACGAAAATCTGTCTTCGACCAACGCTGAGATGGTCTGGGACA
>MU155588.1:0-20895 GCA_015484465.1 Pholiota conissans
CCACGATATCTCAGAGAAAGTGGTGTGGAGGCCACAAACCCGATGTCTCAAGAAAATGAGGCTGTCACGCCGTGACGACGCGCGTGAACTGATGTCACGCATACCGGGGATTGGTCAACTCCACTAAAAGGAAGGCTGTTTTTCGAGTGCGATCGACTGGACGAAGCAGAGCAGGCTCTCCAGTCTGCCCGGGAATTCGGTATCTACAATGAAGTTGAAATACGAAGGCTATGGACGCAAGGTGACATATACACTCGGAAAGGACGATTAGACGACGCAGAAGCCTCACTCATGTCCGCCTTGAATTTCTCCAAACTATATCGATGCTCCTATCAGCAAGGAAATGTACTCCGGAGCCTAGGTGTCGTCCATGTTAGGCGCAAAGAGATAGACCGAGCGACGCAGTTGTTCAAGGAAGCTTTGGAATTTCATCGAAAGGCGCAATGGGTCTCCGAACAGGCTTCTGATTTGAGGCATCTGAGTGTAGTGTATCAGATCCAGGGAGCAGATAAGGACAAAGAGGCGGCACTGGAAGAGGCTGACCGACTTACAAAGAGAAACCAAAAGTAATCATATTAGTCCCTTTTCCGGCGATCCTCGGAGGAAATGAAAGTCAATGTCCATTGTCATCACTACGACTAGGTAATAGGTATAAAATGATATATATAAATGCCTCAATGCAGGCACGGCAGGTCGGTTGGGGTGTCATGAATCCGTAGAATGTGGTATCAACAGCATCTACAGTCAAAACAATACGAAAATAGAAAAGTACGTCGACACAAATCATCCGTCATTACTTACACTCCGTCCACTCCAGTCGTAAGATCGAATTAGTAAGATGTTTACAGAATCATGGCGCCAACGAGACCGGTGAGGAGCAGCACAGCAGCGGAGACCTTGACGCTGACAGCACCGCTCTTGGTGGTGGTGGTATTGGTGGTGGAGGCAGCTCCGGATGTACCAGTGCCAGTGGTGGGCTTGGCGGTTGTACCAGAGCCATTGGCGCCAGTTCCAGTGGTAGGAGTCGAGCCCGAGCCGCTGGTAGTCGAAGCGGTGTTAGCGGTGGTGGCGGAGCCCGCCAGGAAGAGGTCGGTCGACTGGAAGGTCTGGCAATTGGAGGAGGAAGGGACACGGGGCTGGTAAGGAGGAGGGGTGTTGAGAGGGTCGGGCATCGACCAGGTCAACGCTGAATATAATGAGTCAAGAATGTTCATTAACATGAGCAAAAAGCACACTTTGTCCGTTAGTGGTGTAAACACCGACGACATCCTGGACATCACCCTCGCAGCTTGTGAATTCGCCATCCTTAGCAGCGCTAGGCATGTTGTACGTGCATCCAACGAGATCGTAACGGTTCTCGCAGTAATCGGGGCTGGTAATCGAGTTGTAGCAGGCCTTGAAGCAGAACTGGTTTCCGCCGACGAAGGTGTTCCAGTTGAAGACTTGAGTGAGTGTGTGGCCGTCCGAGTCAGTGGTTCCATTCGAAAAGACGACACCGCCGAGAGGGTTTCCTTGCAAATCAGCACCGTGGGGGTCGAGCTCACCACCCTGGTCAGTAGGGTCAAGGCCGATGCCGTTGTTCTTGATGAAACCGGAGACCTGGATGTAACCGGGAGTCTTCATCCACTGTATAGGGGTTGGTCAACTGCGGAATGGTGATTTGAATAGGGAGTTCATACCTGGAGACCAGTAATCGAACCAGGAGGGATAACACGGGTTCCGTGGTATGGCTTTGTGCAGTACGCAACGACTTTCGCCTCGACATTTCCGATGAGACCGTTGGCATCTGGCGAACCCCAGAGGCAGAAGTCGTCCTGCAGCAAGACACGTGTTAGCGAATCGAGAAGAGTGATGATATGAATTGATGGATCATCAACTTCGCTAGCGCCCGCTATCATCGTAGCAACAGCGGTGGCAGTGGCGAAATGACCACCAGAAAATAACACAAAAAAGCTACAAGAAAAATTTTACGCACAGGACTGTTGAAAATGAGAGTCTGGCAGTTGGAATTGTCGCCTAGTGTTGTCGAGTTGCACTGGTTGAATCCGAACTGGGGACCACGGAGCACTTGGAAAGGGTATACTTGGTAAGGGAGGTCGGTAAAGGCGTAGTGAAGGGTGGACAAAATCGGTGTTCCCGAACCGCCAGCGACTTGCCTACGCTCGGGGGTAGTGGGCGTAGGAGCGGGGGTGATCTGAGGGTCCTCGGCAGCACGAACAGCGTCAAAGGAGTGGACTGCCGCAGCTAAGGCGACAAGAAGTACTTTTGTCGAAGGCATGCTGGTAAAGTAATGGAAGAAGGGGAAAAAAACACAGTGGTTTCATCACCGCTGGCAACCTGGCTATTATATATCCGAGATATTAATAGACGGGTCTCACGCTGAATGTATACCAAGTGGCAACGCCTGATCTCGCTTGTGCCTGCATCGCCCCTTGTTCGGGAATTCATTAACTGCAGCCTCAGTTTTTAATTCCTGAGAGGAGTAGGAGGAAAAGGAGGAGGAGGAGGAGGAGAAGGCGTGTAGATGATTTGAGACAACGGGTGTGGCCGTATCAACGATGAACCTCCTGGGGTCCGACGAGAGCGCCGCATCCTGATTGGACGTGGCATATCATTTGTCGGCCATGCTTGCCGCAGAATGCAGTGTGTTACACGCATCATGTTCTAGACGTTTTTGGGGATCGGCAGGCTCTCATGCACGGACCTTCTGATCAGGTGGGATTACAGCAGAGTGGCGGGATGACATTGAATAGTTCTGATCAGGTTGAAGTTTTGAACGTTCGAAGAAAAGGGATTTTATAACCGTTGACAATGAAGGAATGGCATAGTTTGAGAATGAGAGGAGGTATTCCTTACGATGCCATATTCGTTGATCAAGAAGAACATTCGAACGTGCTGGCTGAAAAAATGCGGTGCACCACAGCATGTTTTCATCGTTACCTGCGTACTCAACATTCAGGCGAAGAATGCATCACGCTGGCATGTAACGTTAATGCCAAAAGAACGACGTGAATCTATTAATAGACGACTAATTTTAGAGAACACACTCCAAGAAACCTCCAAGGACTTTGCCAAGTGCGGCCTGATATATAGTAAGTACTGATTGAGCGCTTATTTTATGCTTGGCCGCGTCATATTGGATGAAAATTGGAGTTTAAAACATATACGCAGTGGAGCGTATTGAAGCACTTGAGGCCTTGTAAGGCCCAAAGCGACTTAATCTGACTTTTTCTTTTTTTTCGTAGCATTTGAATCATTGTTGCATGAATTAGCATATATGGCAGGACTAGTTAGTAAATTGCATCTGAGTTCCGGAACTGAACTGGACGACAGAATGGAACCGAAAAAAGCTACGGCTACGGAGCGAAATTCAGAGGGACCGTGATAACCACCCGACTTGTCTTTTGATCTCACAGAATGTGTTCAACTCTTCGGCTGATAGTCAACGGAATCATGGATGCCCCGAGACCTGCAGCGTCAACAGTATCGGTATCTTTCTCCAAAACGTGTCACTCACAAGACGGCCTTCAAACACCGACAAGGCAGTCTTACCCTGCCTAATCTATATAAAGCACCCATGATCGCGGCCTTTCAGCCCATATTTTTTCCTACTACTTGTAATCATCTCTTCTCTCCAGACTATTATGTATCGAAATCTTGCCTTTATCATCGGCCTTGCCACGACCTTCCATTCGTTTAGCACTGTCCTCGCCGCCGACGAGCCTCATATCACCCCAGCTCCGACGCCTACGACTCCACAGCGCCGGGATGGCGTGGCCGGTGGGCCGGGCACACCCATTCTGTCGACATTACACTACGCTTTCACCGACCTGCCGAACCAGGTATATCCATTCCAAGTGCTGAGAGGGCCGCAGTTTGGGTTCAATATCTGTAATTCGACTACGCTGGGGGACAATTCGAACTGTCAAACACTGGTATTCAACGGACCTGTAGGCATGTTCTGCGAAAAATTATGAGCTGAGGCTGACTATAGTTGTGTGGCACAGGATGATTTTTGTCTTTGGGGCTCCCCTGACCCCAATGGTACAATCGGGAATGTAGAAGCCAAGGTCGTCGCCTATTGCACGAAGCCATACCATGGAACACGCGTCATTCCTCCTGGGGCTATTACTGGTCTTCAAGTACATCGCACGTTACATCCCCTTGCGTCGCTAATTGAATCCGTCCCTATTTTTTTTTCTAGTGGATGAAGACCTCTGCATATATCCAAGTCACTGGCTTCATAAAAAATTCCGCCCTCTCCCTCAATGTCACCGACGGCGGAGGCGAACTCGACCCACATGGTGCCGATTTGCAGGGCAACCCGCTCGGCGGTGTCGTCTTTTCAAACGGAACGACCGATTCGGATGGCCATACTCTTACACAAGTGTTCAATTGGAACTCATTTGTTGGAAGCGACCAGTTCTGTTTCAAGGCATGCTATAATTCTGTAACCAGTCCCGATTATTGCGAGAACCGCTACGACTTGATTGGGTGCGCGTATAACATGCCTAGCGCGGCCCAGGATGGGGAATTTACGAGCTGCGAGGGAGAATTGCAGGACGTCGCTGGAGTTTATACGACCAATGGCCAGAGTACGCCTTAATCTTTTCATTCTTCTGGATGATGTACAATTGATGCTTGTTGTTAGCGCTCACATGGTCCATGCCGGACCCGTTGAACACTCCTCCGCCCTACCAACCTCGCGTCCCAACGTCTTCAAATTGCAAGACCTTCCAATCAACCGACCTGTTGCTCGCTGCTTCCACTACGTCAAGCTCTTCCGCTACCTCTACTGGCACAAACGGGAGTTCAAAGGCTACAACTACCACCACAGGTACGAGTACTAGTACGCCTACAGGAAAGACGACCAGCGGCGCAATTCATGTCGGGGTTTCTGCAATTGTCCTGGCCGTAGGAGGTTTTGTCGGCGCCGTGTTGTTGTGATGAATTTTATTTTTTCTCTTGAGGAAATTGGACTGATTTTTTCGTGTACTTCTGCAACAGTACGGATCATGGACTTGCAGGTTAGGTTGTAGTGATGTATCTCATTTTACTAGAGTAGATGAATGTCGATTTCTGCGTCAAATTTACTTTTGCCATCTGTTGTGTATAGATACTAAGATAGTCATAGTCGTTATAGTTAACCATGACACACAATGACCATTTTCTATACAAGGATGGGCTTTTCCAGACTAAATTAGCATCCCAGTGGCCGCACGGCAAATGACGCTGTCGGATTGTTCCAAAAATAACACAGGCTATCTATAACCCTCTCCAGTCCACGCCGCACTGCGGATCCTTCCCTTCTTTTCTCCCTCCCATACCCAGCATGCTCTCGAAAGCTGCTCGATTGCTCTCTGTTGGCGTTCTCCTAGGGGGACTTGCATCCTCGGTCTATGCCATAGATGCTAGCGCAAGTGCAGAGGGGCCACAAATCACACCGCCGCCTACGCGCACAGTTCCCGGCGAGCTCGAGCGCAGACAACAGGCAGGCGCCTCGGGCACGCCGATTCTCTCAACCCTCCACTTCGCTTTCACGGATCTACCATTCCAAGTGTATCCGTTCCAAGTGTTGAGAGGACCGCAATTCGGGTTCAATATATGCAATTCGACGACGTTGGGCGCGGGGTCGAATTGTCAGACGTTGATTTTCAACGGACCTGTGGGTTTTTTGTTCTTATTTTATACTTTGATGAAATAAAAACGAGCGAGCGTACTCATAATCTTTTTTAT
Source organism: Pholiota conissans (assembly GCA_015484465.1). Taxonomy (NCBI): domain Eukaryota; kingdom Fungi; phylum Basidiomycota; class Agaricomycetes; order Agaricales; family Strophariaceae; genus Pholiota; species Pholiota conissans. The sequence continues at coordinate 5,737 of MU155588.1, forward strand.
ACAGGACGATTTCTGTCTCTGGGGGTCTCCAGACCCCAATGGTTTGATTGGAAATGTCGAGGCCAAGGTTGTTGCGTATTGCACGAAGCCAACGCATGGAAGCCGGCTTATCCCTCCGGGGGCAATTACGGGCCTTCAGGTATTTTTTTAATCAATTTTTTTAGTCGTCAGATCTCAAGAGAGGATATACAGTGGATGAAAACGTCGGCTTACATCCAAGTGACGGGATTCATCAACAACACGGCGCTCTCCCTGGACCCTACTGATGCAGGTGGTGAGCTCGATCCTCACGGCGCTGACTTGCAAGGAAATCCTCTAGGCGGCGTCGTTTTCTCCAACGGCACCGCCGATTCCGACGGACATACGCTGACGCAGGTATTTAATTGGAACAATTTCGTTGGGAGTGGCCAGTTTTGCTTCAAAGCGTGCTTCAATTCCATTCCGAGCCCCGACTATTGCGAGAACCGGTATGATTTGGTTGGCTGTGATTATAATATGCCAAGTGCAGCGCAGGATGGGGAGTTCACAAGCTGCGAGGGAGAATTACAGGATGTAGTCGGCGTCTATACGACTAATGGACAAGGTTGGCCCAGAGATCTTTATACAGTCAATTCGACTCTGATTTATATTTCGCAGTTATAACATGGTCGATGCCCGACCCATTGGTGACGCCTCCTCCGTACCAGCCACGCGTTCCAGCCTCCTCAAATTGTCAGACTTTCCAGTCAAGCGATCTCTTCCTCGCAGCGACAACGACCTCCGCGTCCGTTACGTCGACTTCCTCTGGAGGTACCGGTAGTGGGGCGGGAACTGGATCAAAGTCAGGAAGTGGGACGGGAACGGGAACGGGTAGTCCATCCCCAACTACGACAAGCGGAGCCATTCGTGACGTGCCTTCTGGGATTGCGTTCATGATGGTGGGCCTTGCGGGTTTGGCGATGATGTTTTGATGATTTCTTTTCTCAATGAGCTCTGACTCTGGGCTTAATCTGGGCTAACGATTTGACTGAACGCTTGACATTTCAATTTATCGTTGTCTCATACAGACTCTGCTTTTCTGCCGTACTGCACAATTTTTCTCCCACAACCTCTATCCCTTTATGTACGGATTCCTTCAACTTTCATCATTTACCATGTACAGAGAGTTTGACAGTATTCTTTGCTGTATGTAAAACGGACAGAACTTTTTTTGACTTACTCGACCAGATACCTTAAAACACGCTGCTCCACGTCGATATATAGATACCCAGTTATATGCGCTTTGTTCTGCTGGTATGCGCTCACTCCCAGATAAATGAGCGCTTGTCTATGGCAACGTGAGAAAACGAGAAATGTTGGGCGTTGTTAGCGAAACTGATCTCAACTTTCTCTCTCTTACCATCATGTCCGTTTGCCTATCCTCCTCTCATAAACGGAAACTTCCCCCTACCAAAAAAGTTGGTGTGTATACTTTCTGAACTTAAATAAACATCGACCATTGACCCATGAAATCCGTTTATAGATCTCTCCTCGTTCCCTCTGGTCTGAGAATCGACGCGTACTTTCATTGGAATACGCATGTACTTTATCAACTTTTACAATCTCTACTATCAAATGGGACATATATATACTTGGCTTCGAAGCTTGTTGATGGTGAGTTATTCTTTAGAAAGTGTATATATTACGACGCTTTCACAAGCTGTTCATTGCCTCCAGACATCGTTTCATTGTTTTCTTGCATGATACTCATGCTGCTTTGCTCTCAGTAAGCCTTTTCATGCTTTGGAACCTCCAACTCACGCATATATTCCCTAAATTCGGCAAATTTTATCGCGATTTGCGCTCAGCTTGTGATCAATGCACATCGAGCTCTCCTTTAAATGACCTAGTTTTTCATCGCCGATGTTCTCGACTAGGAATCATATATTTCATCCTTACATCTTTTCAGCATTAGCCTATGATTCTTTTGGCTTCTCGCTCCTTCGAGGCCCTCGCTGGTCACCGCTCAAGCGCTCACTCTTGTAGCATTGCCTCTATTTTGCTATGGAAAATCGGTGCACAAGGTGGAGTTACTCGCCTGGCATCTCCCCAGATCAACTCCACCTTCCCATCCTTATGTCTGAACTTTCGAATCAGTTAAATGTTAACGTCAATTTTTCGAGCTTTGTCTGAAGCTTGTGCGGTGATGCGCAGCGAATTTCAATCGAACAACTGATTTATCCAGGGTTTGGCTAGGTCTGACCCTATTTTCACCACGCACATGTACATATATTGATTTTGCTTTCGGCAGGAAATATCAATACAGCGATCATCACCAGAAGATCGACAGAGAAATCCGAGAAACCCCTGTCTCGACCGTTCCCTGTACGGTATGCCAATCTGAAATTCGCTCTCTCAACATGCCATGCTTTATGCCACATAATTTTTGTCTGCGCTACTTAAAGGCATCCTCTTTTGGTCTATTCGCGCGAGAACCTTTACATGCCAAGTTGGAGCGCAGGTTCATCGGGAGTAATAGGCATGACGAGAACCGTACGGAGATCAGTCTATGAATAGCTCACGCGTAATAGCAGGCAAATTTAAAGCCCAAACCGTGCTTCTGGTCGCGCCACCTTTCCTTCTTTCTTCTTTACCATACCAACGTCCTCTTATTCCACCCCCAATGCCCTCAACGAAAGCACTCCTCGCCGCCCTGGCCACCGTGGCCGTCCACTCCTTTGCTGTCGTCCACGCTGCGGACGCCCCGCAGATTACCCCCGCCCCTACGCCCACCACCCCTGAGCGCAGGCAGGTCGCTGGCGCCCCCGGCACCCCCATTCTCTCCACGTTGCACTATGCGTACACCGACCTACCATACCAGGTGTACCCCTTCCAGGTCCTTCGTGGACCCCAGTTTGGTTTCAACATGTGTAATTCGACGACGCTCGGCGCAACGTCGAACTGCCAGACGTTAGTGTTCAACGGTCCTGTACGTGGCGTTTCTTCTCTTTCATGCTTCTTTCTCGGGCGATGTTGGGAGTTCCTTTGGCGAGCGTGAATATGACGATGCATGGACGTGTGCTGACTAGTATCATTCGTAGGATGACTTCTGTCTCTGGGGATCACCCGACACAAATGGCAGCATTGGTGACGTCGAAGCCAAGGTTGTAGCCTACTGCACGAAGCCCTACCACGGTACTCGCGTAATTCCCGCTGGCGCTATCACCGGTCTTCAGGTATTATTCGACTTTCCCCCTAATTCTACTCGCTAACTCATATCTCATAGTGGATAAAAACATCCGCCTATATTCAAGTCACTGGATTTATCAAGAACTCAGGTATTGGTCTCAGCGACACCGACTCTGGAGGAGAGCTCGACCCGCACGGTGCTGATTTGCAAGGCAACCCCCTCGGTGGTGTAGTCTTCTCCAACGGCACTGCTGATTCAGACGGCCACACGCTCACCCAAGTGTACAACTGGAATACCTTCGTTGGTGGAAATCAGTTCTGCTTCAAGGCCTGTTACAACTCGGTTGAGAGCCCCGACTATTGCGAGAACCGATATGATCTGCTCGGATGCACGTACAACATGCCTAGCTCGGTTAAGGACGGCGAATTCTCCAGCTGTGATGGAGATGTTCAGGACGTCGTTGGCGTCTACACTACTAATGGACAAAGTACGTATTTCTTTTCTTCACGTTAGTCTCCCTCCTAATTGTATTTTTGTCTTTATTAGCCATGACCTGGTCGATGCCTGACCCCCTCAACACCCCTCCTCCTTACCAGCCGCGTGTCCCCGCATCCTCCAACTGCAAGACCTATCAATCGACCGACATTTTCCTTGCGGGCTCATCGACTGCCGCTTCCACTGCCACCGGTGTTACAGGTGCTAACGGCGCCGCCGTCACCGGCTCGCAAACAAACAAGAGCGGCGCTGCTGCTGCGACGAACACCGGTGCGGCCAAGAGCGGCGCTGCGGGTCTCAAGGCTCCTGCAGCGGGTTTTCTGCTCGTTGGAGCTCTGTTTGGTGCGGTGATGCTTTGAAGTTTGGGATGGTGACAACGCGACTTTTTTGGTGATACGACACGCTCCTTTCATACTCACCATCGAGGTAGAGTCGATGGTGGTGTCTATATATATATTGGACTCTACATGGTACATACATAGACTATATACAAGAACGATCTAATTTTGAATTTTTGGTTAAGTGATTGGTATCTTCAACGTCTTTGATTTATGTGATGTTTGGACTGGATGGTCACCTAAATGCGTCAATCTACGCGGACTTGCAGTACCTGACGCTTTTTCCAACGTATCGTATTTTTTTAAGGTCTGCACCTTCCTTCCCATCATCTATCTTGGTCCATAGGCAAGTCTGCAGCGCTGCAGAATATATCATCACTAATGTATGAATTTACCTATCCTGCTCCGCGTATTTTCATTAGCCCAAGGCACTTCAAGCGTTAGCGATGTCGACGGTCGAGGATGACTTCGGTCTACTTGCACTGGGGCCTGAGCGCCGAGCTCTCGTGTACTCGGGGTGTGCCGCGTGCCTACTTCTACTCGCATACTTAGACTAGCTATCAATTAATCCCGATTCGCTACGACGGTCTGCTTATACTTCATGAGTTGATCTCGAGCCCAAGTTCTTGGTTGCGATTTTTCGTAAGAGCGGACATCACTCTTGTCTGACCAAAATTAATTAAGCAAGTATAAATAAATACCATACATGGTGCATATGTACACGCGCACATCGATAACATAGCGGGTATATACCCCAAGATATACCGCCGTTTACATGCATTACACCTCGCCCGATTCAATAGCAATAGTCTCTTTCACACTCCCAGTTGTCATTGCGCTGCCTGAAGTCGCCGCGCTGAGTGTCGTGCGCTGCATAGGGAAAATTAGCGACGTCGGTCCCGCGGCTTCAAAGCGCGTGCTGCGTGCGGTGTCAGCTGTCGTAGGCCGTTCGTCTCGTGCGCGGAGAGAGTTGCGCGCGTTGAGAGATGCGAGGAGGGAGTTGACATACACTGATCGGACAACGGGTGTTAGTTTGTGTGTGTATCATAAGCGAAGGAGTTGTTACGTTTGCTCAACGCAAAGTAAATTCCGATGAAGATAAATTTGAATGGCCAGATCGCATACTATAAGGCTTCACATTCAATATTGTTCATTCAAATGGACCAGTTGTAAAGACTCACAGTGATAAGACATCCAAGGGCGCAGATACTACAGTCGTTTTCTGATCAACATCCTCATCATTATCATCAAAGAAGTCATGTCCACTCACCTTGTAAGCAAGCCTATAGAACACGGCAAAAGAGAACCCCCGTCAGAGAAGACAGCGAGGCATCAGGAAACACCACGTACCAGTGTTGATAGTAAAAAACATTAAGATCGTCAAGAGTGAATCAGTTCTAGAGCAAGTCCGTATTAGATATCCCGGAAGATAAAAATACTCCTCCGAATTGATTGACATACCGCTTTAAACCAGTCCGGCTTTGATATAACAATACGCATAGAGATATAGCGACGATGGAGTCTGCGGCGACGCCTGCTGCAAAGCTCGCATAGAGATATATCTAGAAAGCGCATTCAACTTAGAGTACGAAAGATAGAGGCAGAAAAACTCGAAAACGCACTTGAACAGAGGGCTCGTTCACACGCTCGAACGTCTTCAATACAAATCTAAACAAGAATCAGTACAGCCTTGACGTGCCCATGCACATGTAGAAATACGGACGCTTTTGAGCCAAAGGCTAGACAAGAATCATGCGGATAAATAATGGAGTAATGTCGTTTGAAGAACAAAGCTTACTGCATCCACATACTGTACGTCGACGTCGTCAATTGACCCGGCCTGTCTCCCAATAGATATGACCACTCACCAAACACTACCAGCGCCAGCACAAGCTATAGGTTTGGTCAGAGAGGTGAACGAGGTGGTGAACACTGAAACTAACCACGAGTATTGGAAGGAAGAAGCGGAGAAATGGGCGTCCAGGCCCGCATACTAGACATTTATTAGCATATGCATATGACGCTAACCACTGGGTGACCAAGGGTTGAACTTACGCGCAAATATTCGCTTCGCAAAGAAGCTACGGCTAATGATGAGATATAATTCCTTCAGAAACCATTATTCCATACCATCGCACAATCATATCACTGATATTCTGGGGGAGGTGTAAATAACATGAGCGGATAGGTCTCGTAGAATGGTACGTAGGGTCTTACCGTGAGATATATTCCGACCTGATATACAGACCATGGTCAGTTTGACAAAATAGACGACGAGTACCAGAGCGACGCACCAGGATGGACCTAAACACCGAACACAATCAGAGTTTGCATGTTATGACCCGTCAGAATGTGTATGTGCCACCAATAGCATGGCAACATACCACGTAGGAGCAAGCAGCGCTTCCAACTTTCCAAAGTTCGTCACAAGATAGAAGTACAGGCCATGTGCGGTGAGCGCCAGATGCGCAGAGTCGACGATCCTAGGTCATATCATCATCAAAATCAACCCCCGTCCAAATGGTCAACCGAATTCCAGATACCATAGGATAAATATCTGGAACGCTGCGTTAGCCGAACAGCGCACACGAAAGCAGTTGATCTCGTACCCAAGCCCTGAAAGAACGACGATCTCCTGCACAATTTTGAAAGTATATGAACGTCTGGACGCTTGTAAGTCCGTAGAAGCTTGCGTTTTGAGACGACCGTCACCGTCAGCACATGCGAAAGAGCTGGAGCAAAAAAGCTTACACAGCAGCTGCCAGTCCGCCCAAGAAAGCGGCTCCTAGCGTATCATCAAATGCGCCCATGGCGCCCACTCCGATCGCGGTCGATGGCTAGGGAAAGACGATGCAAGTATAGCAGAAGATGGGGCCAGTGAGAAGCATCATATCCAAGAATATGGGTATGGTTTTTGTGATGAGCATAAGCTCTCTCGTCACGATGCTGTCAAGCCTGGGAAACCAATAAGCATCAGCTCCGCGCTGGAACTGGGGAGTTGCTATTGAGGTGATGGATGTGGAAACTCTTTTTTTAACTTGAATGCAATGAGCCCGATGTCAGACGAGCTCGGCAATTTGATCAACGTGATCTTAGGCCGATGAACCGGGGTAAAAAATTGTCGAGGGGGCAACTTGGGCCTCTGACCTATTCGAAGGAAACGGCAACGTAGAAATAAGTGTTGCACAGTATATGACATCGTAGCTCAATTTCTCCATAATTAACAGTTTTTCTCTTCAATCGTCGACAAAGATAGACGGAATCATTCTTAATTCTATAAATAGAGTGACATAGGAATCGCTCTCAAAAAGTCGAAAACGCTCGTACTTACATATCATAGGGACTGTACAAAATCCTCACTTATTCATCTTTAGCATATTGAATGAGGTCAATAGGAGTCACGTGTTCCCTTACATTGTCTCCTCAACTACTGTCTCGATAACAAAGTACACAATCCGCTCAAAAGGGAGATAAGGTGGGGCTCATAAAACTTGAGGGAACAAAATTAAAAATACAGCAGAGGCTAAAATCAACACATTGCCATGTATATGTATCAGAGCTCAAAAGAGATAGACAAGATCGCATACTAATGACAAGCCCGAAGGGTCGAAAATTACAGCTAAATTCATAACGATAGGCCGGATTTTTACAGCTATAGTCAAAACGCTAGACCGCCTTACGTTTTTCCTCAAGTGGTGTTGTCCTGCATAAACAATGGAACGTGCAGCTGCAGTATGACGTTGACTGGAGACTGTGCCCCACTCTGCGGTTGAAAATTACTTTATATAAGCTGTGGTGGTTCGGATATGTTGTCTTTCTGCGTGGAAGTGCGGAGCTTGTGTAGCAACGAGGCAGAGCAATCCACTGGCGACTTACCCAAAGAAGATTGTTTTTTGTTCGTACTGCCGCCTGAAGGGAAATTGAAAGCGGCCTAGCGTTTTGACGATAGCTGTAAAATTAGCGCACAAAGCGGAGTCAAGCGGAGTCGAGGTTTTGGTGATGTGAGAGGTCTGGAACTCGGCATCGAGTCCAGCCAGCGAATCGTACGCCGCGGTTTGGGGACGGCGATCAAGAAGGTTCATAGTATTGGGTCCGCTTGACTCCGCCCTATATGCTACATCAAAAAATCTGGCTATAAAAGGGCGATCAGAACGCTCCAAGTTTTATAACAAATGGAAGCCTCAAAGCCGACGTCGGACTAGAATCGCAGTTCTCACTAGAATGACGGCCGCGTCGGCATAGTTTTCTGTTTAGTTGGTCATATATTCCCAAGAGTTGTCTGTTAAACTTCATATCGACATCTCGGTTGCCAGTTGTGGCAAATGAATGGACATATATAGATTAGATAGATTGGACAAAGTTGTTCATACTGCACTATACACCATAAAGTATCCTGTATTTGTCGAGAATCCGCATTTTGCGCCCCTAAAACAATCAGCATAGACATGGTAAAGTCAGTGCCTTGATGCAATTGTTTACCATGCCTTGAACTTGAAGGTGGCCAGTACAGAGCGGAGTGACGGTAGTGTGGACTTTCTGGTTGGCTTGGGGTGCTCTCCATTAGCTTTGCTCACTTTATCCTCCAGAGCTTTGATTTTTATCGCGGACTGACGAGCATCCTCTTGATGGCGACGCTGTTCTTGGGCAAGTCTTTGAGCGAAAGCATCACGCTCGCCCTTGAGCTCGTCAATTTGCACCTTGAGAGCGAAGATATTGGATGAAGCGGTGTCGAAGGTGACATGGCCACACTTCGAGCAAGGCTTCGAGTTTGGCGGATAGCGATGCTGTATGACAGGGATAAGGATAGTACTCCAGGTATCGACAGTAGACTTGACGAATCGCGAGGCAGAGCGAGTAGTCTCGAATGGGGTTGATTGAGGGATGTTGGATAAATCTACGGGCTTTGTCGTGAGGAATAGCTTGAGAAAACCGAGGTCGAGGTCTTGGTTGTCGCGTAGGTAATATGCAAAAGGCGCGGCGCTTCCAGGACCGTATCCAATAGTTAGTGAACCGCCATTCTTTTTGAGTGGTGGTAGATTATCTTCGGTCGCGGTAGGTTGATAGTAAGCGCCTGCAGCGAATAGTGAGTTGATCAAGAATACTGAGAGAGAAAAATATAAAACGAACCAATGCTGAGATCACTGTTGTCAAAGTAGAACATGTATGGATACAAATCATAAGGACTGTTGTTGATCAAATTGAGGCCATAGGGACAGTCCTCTTCAACGACGAACTCGACAATGTTGTCGTGATAGAGATTCGTCCCAGAAGGGGTGAACTCCGATTCACCAAAATCATCTTCAGTTAAATCCTCCAATCTATAAAATTCAACTTGAACCTTGGTTGAAATATCGGGGTCAACATTTGTCCTGTTGATCTTCCAATAATAGTGCGCCGCGGCTTTGAGAATAGGGATGAGGTCCTCGACAGCCAGCTCAGCGCTCTCGAATAGACGAGTTAGGCCATACTGAGTGATGCGCTGGTCTCTAATTAAAAATACCGCCTTGCCGTTCTCCTCGGCGATTTCGATGTGTGCATCGTTGGGAGAATCAACAAGAAAAATGTTCTCCAACTCTGCGTGGCCTTGTCGCATCAACTCTACAACGGCTTCATAGCAAGGTTGCATGATGTCGTTAAGGGGAATGTAAAACCGGACATCCTCCAGTGTGCCGAGTTTTGTCTGAAGCGCCAGCGCGTCATCAAAAGATTTGGAGTTTCCAATATCTGTAAGGGACTGGAGCGTCGTTGAGAAAGCTCCAAGCGTGTCGATAGCCATCACAGCGAGCGGCATAGAGAACGACAGATCATCGTTGGCATACAACGTAAATTGAGCCCCGGAAGCAATCCCGTGAATGGTACCAGCATGGAGGATAAATTGATCATCCTTCTTTGTGAGGTGGAAGCACGTTCGTTGAGTCACGGCGACTTTCGAGTCGAATAAGCTCCTGTCTTTATTCCGACCTACGCATTGAGGGGTTTGGCTGTTTGCAATAGTCGTAGATTAGAAACAAAATATAGCGGGATAGTGGGGTGACACGTACCCTGGAATCTGATCGATGCGTGATATGACGTCCGAATACCTAAGCTCGTGGGGTGAGGAGCGTCGAAGAAGGTGGAGAAGGGCCTTCGAAAAGTTTCCTCGCCCAAACGTTTCATGTGCGACTTCTGAGTAACTGCACGCAGAGAGGAGCGTGTATGCAGGCTGCTCGTCATTGCTTCCGGTACTCCACGGATTTATGTGAAGGTCACTGGATTTGAGTGGATTCAGTCGCGTCGATCGAGCTCGTATAGTGGAGTATTCGTCTTGAACGCTCGGAGACAGCGCATACGAGCAATCGAGTATGACCGTCTACAATATAAATGTGTCATTCAAAAAAGTCGATGAGAAAAATAGGGTTGCCACTGACAATATTGTCTCCCTTTTTCTCGACGAGTTCGGAGAACAGCATAAAAAGAGCCACATGCGAGATAGGGTCCACATTATTCCCCTTCTCATCTTGCAAATAATCGTAAGGAACGATAAACCGTTTCTTGTCGATAGGATTGCTTTGCGATGATATTTCACCACCGTGTCCCGCGTAGTATATAAGGATAGGGTCTCCATTTGCCACTCGATCGTCGTTCTGTAGAGAGCGGATAGCCTCGAGGATGGTGATACGCGTTGCCGAACTGTTGAGGAGTGTACGTATACTTGCTGGCGGAATTCCCAAGTCGACCTCTAAATGTTCTTTGAATGCCAACACGTCGGCCACTGCGCCTTGAAGTGGCTTAACGTTTTCCGAACGATAATGGTTGATGCCAATTAAGAGTGCGACAAAACGAGGATCGGGACTAGTGAAAATGTTTCATGTTGAGCAAATCTTGGATATTGAACATTCGATTCCTTACCTTGAAACCACGGTAGGGCGCTTGTAGGTCCATGGGCTGTAGCGAATAACGTTAGAATGGCAATAAGGCGGAAAAATGTCGGTTTGCCACATGCCTCAATGTATCTGGGTTGGACGCGCCCGCTTTGCTGTCAATAGGAGGTCAGTATGGGTGAGCATAATATGTTCGATAGCTATACGAACTTCCAAAGCGAGAGCACTAGTTCTTGTCGATTCATCGTCGTTTCTGCGAAACGTGGCATAGACATGAGGGTAAAGAGAAAAGATATAAAAGCTGCCCTTGCGCCGGATCACGCTTATGTGGGAAGATGACTTGGGTGCCACCCATTTGCTTTAAAAATTGACTCTCCACAGTGGTGGACAAAGCGTGTTTCATTATGAATGATTGGGTATAATCGTGCTAAGTTAAGGTCTCCCATAAACGTTCCAAAAGTAGGGTTCTGCCCGTTACAGATTTAGTATTTAATCTGACAGATCCATTACCGCCATAGCTCTACATGAATGTATTAGCGAAAAGAGGCGCATATTAACGAAATATCTACCACCTTTTCGCATCAGCAGCTGGTCAGGGATTTTGTAGCGTTTTGTTGCGACTCTCGGAGACTGTCGGGCTTATTAAACAGCCAGGGCCGCATATGAGGCAGCCTCGGACCGCTATTCCTTTCAGATCGGTTTTGGCAAACACAGAATGTTAAAATTTTTTGAGCACTACTCCCGAGCGTATTGAACATCCTCGTTGTTGACGTATATTAGACAGATTAATACACACACGGCATGAGCTTTTATTAAATACAAAAATATATTGCCCAACTTATCGACGTTGCATATACCAAGATCCCTTGCACCTTCATAACGCGGTAACCAAATTTGCGATCCAAATACTCCAATCCTACTACTAGGGAGAATCTTTGACCAGTATATCGTAGTGCCCAGGCCTGTGCGAAAAAAATGGTTATTCCGGATCCGGACCTAATGGACTTGTGGTCAAATAGACGCGCCCACGTACCTGTACAGCAACACCAACGGCAACTTGCTTACGTCCAAATCATTGCGAAATTGAATGAAGTCAACGTGCCCATCCCCTGAAGCGCCGTTGAGATATGCCAGGTCAAGGTTGATCTTGAGCGCGTTTGAGAGGGCGTCGATCTCCACATTGTCTACAGGGGGAGGTATTGAGGCGAGGAAACACGAGGGGCGTGTCAATGAAGGACGTACCGGCCTCTTTACCCATGGCCTGCACGATATTCGCTGTGAACGAGTCGACATCCATTGGCTCCTTCGTATCCGGGTGCACGAGGAAACCTTCGTAGTTATCCCGTTTAAGCCTAATCTGGGCAGACTGTGTGCAAGGTCCATGATCAGATAAGTTAAACGCCCACCAAACGCGTGCACACCTACCGTCAACAATCGTAGATAAAGAACGATTGAATTTGAATCTGCGATTACAATATTAGTTTCGTGATCGTGGACGAGCACACGAATGCAACACACATTCTGGGTTCTGAAACGTCTCGAGGAGGGCTGCTTCTGTGAGCCCATTGAGGACTTTCTCGACGAGTTCTTTGAGTACATCGTAGTAGTCCTCGTACACTAATTTCTCGATACCGGCGCCGTCTAAGATCGCGGGCGTGGTTTCCAAGAGGGACAACGCGGTGGCAACTGCGATGTCGCGTTCGGAGGGCGGAAGCTCGATGAGGCTATTGATGTAGGCGAATCCGAGTGCTGGAGGTGCCAGCTAGGCACGCGTGGTCAGCGAGGTAGGAAGTGGAAGGAGATAACAAAAATGAAAATCACATCTGTAGAAACAGTCGCCATCGCCTAGATTGGGATAGAAAATGACATGTGGGTGCGGTGGCGTTCAGAGCACGATGTAGTTACACCCACCTCGAGTTCTTCTAACGTGTTTATAGCCCTTGTCTATTAACCAATCGATTTGTTTCACAAACGTGACGGAGCCGTTCTCGTATTCCGTTCGCAAATCTGTCATGGGCGCGACAGTGTCGATGAATGCGCGTGCTGGTACGCTGTCGTTATATAGATCCTGAGAGACGATGAGTATAAGACGATGGAGTGATCCGAGAGCTTGCCTGGTTCATATCGTATAACTCTGCAGGTGTAAGGCTAGAGAGACTGGCATCTAGTGAAAGAGAACTCTATATCAGCGCCATTGGCCTCATAGAAGCGATCTGGACGCACCTGGATTCGGGAAGTTCAGAAGTGTGTTGGAAGAGGGGAGTATGAGAGGCGGTAGCGGCGAGTCGAGAGCTACATCGTTTGTTATGCTGAAATCCTCAGTATCGGAGAGGAGTGGCAATGCTTTGGGTCTGCGAAGTTCGGCTGTTGAGTTTGAGTGCGGTCAGAAGAGACTCGTTATCCCATTGCGATTGAGCCCGCTTACTTGGGCTCGGGGGTGTCTTTGGCTCCATATTGTATGAGAATGCACGGGCGTAGAGAAGAGTTAGAGAACTGGAGCTTTGGCGCTGTCGAGATCAAGATGAGAGTCTAGAGAGCTGTCCGGGATCGGTTGCATAATGGGGGGGGCACGTGATACTTAAGTAGCTTTAAATTTCGCCTTCGGCCCCGATAATGGGACTCGTATCCTCTGCAGATTTTCACTGCCATGGTCTCCTGCCATGATCGCTCGGTGTAAATGTCATTTGTGTCTTTCAGTTTTTTTTAGATTCATTCTAAGTATCGTAAACATTGCGAGCAGAATACCTGATAACGGTATGGCAGAAACGAAGAGAGACGGCCATTTTATGGGGCACCCCAGATGTAATTAAGGACAAATAGAATCTATACTAAACCTATCGATATCCACTAGTACAGACGCTCATAATCAGTATATGCTTGCCTGACTAGAGAAGCTTCATTGTAGTATGAGGGCTATTTCTTGTTCATATGGACTTTCTTGAATAGACGAACACACTCAGATGCCCCTGAATCGCGTCAATATAATATTATAAATACCACGTGCCAACGGAAGCATTTCTCGATCCTTCGGCTTTTGTGCATCTTGACCCCGAGTTTTTTCGCGCCATGGTTCTGAGCGTACCCGACTTGCGTCCTTCTCCGTCTTTACGATGATCGTCGTGGCCTGCACAAACCTTTTGAAGAGCTTGGAGGTACGCTGACGCATGGCCAGCACGTTGGGCGTCGAATCTAACGCGAACGTCAGGTCTCTGCGGATTCGACGGCCTATCAGAATGAAGACATCCTTCCGCTCCCACCCGCGCGTCGAACATGGACGCGGAGGACTTTTGTTTTCTTTTGGCTGGCGACGTGTAAGCTTTACAGGTCTATGAGCCTTTGGAACCCTTGTTTTCTGATTTACGATCGTTCGGTGCAGCCATCAACATCGTCGAGTGGTCGGCCGCGTCTAGTTCGCGTACGTATGGATCTTGGACTTCGAAGAGTCTATTTGATCGCTGATAGTTGGATGGTGTCGTTACGATATAGTGGCGATTGGGTTAACAGTTGGACAGGCTATCGCTGGTAGGGGATTTGAGGTTATGGAACGCATATATTCTGACGGTCGTTGTCAGTGAACGCGATCAGCACCATCATGTGAGTCCTGTCTTTCTCTTGGGGTGGCTCAAAGTCTCTGGGGCTGTCTTTATGCGCGTGATGTCGCGCCATTTCCACGCGAGACGGCGTCATGATGAACGCCGTATGGATGGATAGGATAGATAATGACTCCAAGGCGGAATCTTTCTTCTCGGAGAAAATCACTTCTACAACAACACTCTTTACTGAAACCCTTTTTCTAGCATTTGTGTTGCCTTGTTGATTAGTGGACACGCCGGTGCCAGGTGGAATATCCCATTCGTATGCTCTCATTCCTCTTGAATGTTTGTCGATATACTCACATATGCGTAGGCAGTCATCAATCGCACAGGATGGGGCGTGTAAGCTCTACCATACCTATCCATAATCTTCCCCTAACAAGGCTGAAATTTCGCCGCATCTAGTCGTGTATGGCGGTCCGAGTGGGGAATAAATCCCCGCGTACACTTTTGTAATTCGAAAACTCTTTTACTATTTAATGACATTGCCCAAGAATACTCGTAGATGTTTTTGACTATTATTCAATACCTTAATTGAAAGTTATACTTGCGCGGAAAGACTTTGGTGTGCGCGCTGAAACTTTGGTGTGCGCACCTAAACTTTTGCATGCGCGCTGACACTTTTACATGCGCGCGTAGACATTTACGTGCGCGGAAACACTTATATGTTGCGCAGACACATTTTTACTTCCCCGTAAAAACATTTTAATGCCCCCAAACACTTT
>MU155589.1:0-20758 GCA_015484465.1 Pholiota conissans
CAAAAGGGTTGCTGAGTCATATGTGGCAGTGTTTGAGGCAGTGTTGCATTAATGATGCCAGTGATGGCCGCTTTGATGGCCTTTTGATGGGAATTTGAAGGAGATATTCCAAAATGGACAATACTGGCAAATTCCGAGTTTTTTCCCATGACTTCCGCAACCCTGACAACAGCGATGAGGCCTTCTGCTCACTGTGATGGGCAGTGAGCAGAATCCCTCACCAATAGCAGAGGCCACCTGAGTTTGAATCCCTCCCCCCTCAGAAAAAGCAATGTTCACTAATGTCCTGGATTTATCGCTTACCAATGTTAATATACATGGATTCAAACATGATATTGACAGTACTGGCTGACGTACCGACGTACGACGATGGACGTACGATGATGGATGTATGATGATGAACATCCGTCCATCATCGTACATCCATCCATCATCATACACCCATCCGTCTGTCATTGTACGCCTGTCCGTCCATCGTCGTACACCCACCCATCCATCATTGTCAGTTCTCCATCATCCGCCGTCATTATACACCCACCCGTCCGTCCATCGTCGTACGTCGGTACGTTCGTCGTCATCCACTCGTCGTTAAGGCTGAGCACGGGTGCGGGTCCATACAGGTAACCCACAGGTATACCCGTGGGAATACCTGTATGGACCCGCACCCGCGGATCTGGATCACCCGTTTACACGGGTCCCGGCAGATCCGGGTATGAGATTTGTGGACTGCAGGTATACCTATGGGTACCCGGACCTTTTCGACATTTTTTTCTAATTATTTAGCGCATTGTAGATGTGTGTTTGACGCCGTTCAATGTGTTTTTCAACACCATGTTCATTGGGTGTCTGCACGGCCCGGGTCGGAAAATTCCGGAGCTCTGATCAATGATGACATTTGTCATTGAATTTGCCCCCAACCACTCTCTGTGCAACTGCCGCTGCTGCTCCCGCTTCCCTCCAACGAGGGATGTGGGCTCAAACTTGCTCGCCAACACCGGATATTGGAGAGGAGGATGTGTAGGGAAGACCCAGAGGGGAGATCCACCCGGTGTGCCCATATGCGCTCCTCATTATACACTGCGACTCACCTCACCCACAGTACATTCACCCTTTCACCATTACAACCTCGCCCTCTTCCGTCGCGCACTCCAAAGTGTGTACCAGGCATATCTGCGCTGTCGCATCGTGAAGTCGTGGCAGTATGAACATGCCTGCCTGTATCCCACCTCGCTACTATATTGTTGTTGTCTTGTCGTCTCCACGCCACGCTCTGACGAGGTCACCATCTGCTCTTTTCCTACTCATACTCAACATCTTGTAGAGTCCTAATGACAAAATGACAATCTAATATGATAGATATACTCGTTTCTATCATACTATTGTTGTGATTCTTCCCTTGGCACGTCCTCAAGTGCTGGCATCTCATCATCGTCTTCAAGTTCCTCTGAAATGATTTCAGATAACTTCAACAGCATCTGGATATGGATATTGATGTGTGTAGTGAGCGCAGAAATTGTCTGCTTGATCATGTAGTGACATACCATTAGGTCAACCAGCAATGCAGGCACTTCTTTGCAACATTCCAAGCAATTGAATTGAGCTTGAATGTGATCAACATATGAGAGCCAACGTGTCGCAACAGCCTAAAAATTTGTAAGTTCGAAGCTGTCAGAATGAGTGAAGATTCAATTACCCTTGATTTCGAAGTGGCCATTTCTCTGACTCATACTTGGTTCTCAGGTGCATGTTTTATTTTGTCGGAGAGCTCGACCTCCTGATTCGTTATCTCAACTTGCGTCAGATGAACGTCATATGTCTAACAGTGCTTAGCATGCATAAAGGTCAAGCCTCAGATAACCCGATAACGACAGGTGAGAGGAAACAACATTGACCGCAGCGCAGTGTTGAACTCAGTCTAAATTTAGAAATGGTTGCGTTGAGCTTCGTGAAGAAACTCGGTGTACGTATACTTCTCTCAGGCTGCCAAAATGAGGCACTGTCAAATCTTATTTCTCGCCATGTACACCCTTTCCATAACTGATCTCGTTCTGATGCCAGGAGTAACAAGAGGTGCGTCCAGGTAGTACACATTACTCTTATCTTGTGCTTGCAGTCATCCTCCATACATGAGACTAGATGCTGACTCAAAATATATAGGCACGTTGCCCGCACACCATATTACCTCAACACGAATATAAGCAGAAAACAGTTATCGATATCAACATGCATGCGCTGCCACTGCGTTGGGCATCCGCAGTCCTAAATATGTTCATTTTGCAAGGATGAATCGGTGCGCTGCGAGGAATACTATGCATGGTACATCTATTCCCTCCACTGATGTTACAGATTTCCTTGTTTGTTCCCCTCGAGTCTCACCTTAAAATGAACTCCAAAACCTCTTACCAAGGCAACATCTTCAACGTTTCGCTATACTCTAAATCACAAGGTGAGCTGTTTTACAGTGTAGTATGTTGAACAGAATTCTTACCATACAATTCAAGATGCCTGCAGAGAACGAAAGCGATGGTGGACGTCCCCAACGGGCTCACAAGATGTTGAGATGACAGCGCCACGCCTTAGGCCTCAACTCTGAATCTGATTCCTCATTCGAGTCTCCTCCCAAGGGTGATGCTCCCCACAAGCATGATGGCGACGAGGAGGAGGAGGAGGAGGAGGAGGAGATTCAATCCATTCCTCCAACACGGTCCACATCATCCCAGGCTTTAGCGCCTCCACCATCTATCCAACGCTCGCAGTCGACCACCAGTATCGCATCACAGGTGTCTTTCATTGGCGGTAGCACCAGGGCAGAGGATGAGAAGCGAGCAAAGTTTGACGAATGATTCCAAACGGCATCGTCAACTAATGAAGAAGTTCTCAGTATGTCTCTTACTTGTCATCTCAATTCTACTCTGGTTGATAAATATATTTAGAGAAACAACTTGCAACGTGGACATCCAAAGTCTATAAACATTTCAAGATGCCTCCTGCCATCACCATCAAGAAGGATACCATCACGTATGTATATATGTGTATCGCGTTCGTACATCCAATTTTCCATGTTTCAACCTACTGATTGGTTTTTATAGGCACCCATCTATCACTGTGTCCCGTGCTCGCCATGACGAGAGCACCGGGAATCTGAAGCGCCATGTTAGGAGCTGCACCCCAGTCAATTCGAGCGAGACTCATGCACTCGCTGCGTATGCATTGGGTTCCAAGTATATGCCAGCTAGCCATTGCCTGAAAATCGCTCTGTGGATTGCAAATCGCCACTGCCCATTCTCCATTGTAGAAGATACCGAACTCCTTGAGATATTCCGTGATCTCAACCCTCAGTGCATCACTCCCAGCTGGCACACTGTTTCGAGGGATATAAAGGAGATCTTTACGATTAGCCGGAAAGAAGTTGGCGAATTGCTTCGTGTACGTAGTTTCTGATTTAGAATCACACGAATCCGCTAATTAAACTCTAGAAATATCCCGGGAAGTTACACATCGCAACTGATGGGTGGACGTCGCTGAATGTTATTGCGTTCATTGGTACCACTGTGCATTGGATTGTTGACGGAAAGGTCACTTCTGTTATCCTTGATTTCATCGAGTAAGTGGACAAGCTTCTTGCATTTTTCCAATCTTTCCAACCTTATATCAATTTTCCATAGAGCATCGAAGGCTCATACAGGCGCGTATCTAGCTGCATGTATTGCAGAAAGTCTGCGTGAGTACGGGATTGATGATAAGGTATAGATTTAGCACTTCTTTGTGAAGCTGAGCTAACCAGTATGTCGTTGTTCAGTTGCTCTCATTGACGGCTGATAATGCCTCAAACAATGACACACTTGTTGATGAGCTTGCGAATCTTATACCGACGTTCGGCGGTCGTGAGTATCGCGTATGCTGCTTTGCGCACATACTCAATCTAGTTGTAAAGGTTTGTTGTTTTTATTGATAAGAGTGTCACCGTGTGATTGATACAATGGGAAACAGGCTATTTTATCTCAATTCAGTCAGAAGATGAAGGGTTCTGTGGCGCATGGCATCGGAGAAGATGTAGAGCAGCAGCTGGATATGTTGGAGGCTGAATCCCTCGGCGGAGATGGTGTTGGGGACGAGGAGCCTACTGTGATTGATGTGGGGAGTGATTCGGGTGACGAGCTTGCCGAGGATGTGGCTGCCAGCGATGCATCAAGTGTCGAAGAAGTTATTCGCGAGGCAAGTGAGAGTATCCAGCTTGATTCTCTGTCTTCAGCCAATGAATATGTTGCGTGTGTTTCGATTGCAAAGGTCTGTGACAGTATTGTGGATTCTGATATCTTGTATCTGATTTGTATCTTAATATCAAGCTCCGCGCTCTGGCTAACAAGATTGTGCATAGTGCAACTCTACAAGGTGAACTCAAGACTGGCTGTCAACAGGCAAAGATTGAGGAGAAGCTCATGGTTCGTGACATCTCGACAAGATGGAACTCGACCGCCAAATTGATCCAACGAGCACTCGAGCTTGCCCCAGCGCTCAAGATCCTCGTTGTAAAGGCAGATTACAACAAGAATGGACGCGGGGTTCGCCTGGCATGCTTCAAGCTCTCCGCAGAAGAGTGGAACATTCTCGAAAACCTTTCTCCCCTATTGGATGTAAGCTTCCTTGTTGCTCATTCTACCGTCTCATTTATGATGTAAAATCTAGGTCTTTCTGATAGCGACAAAGGAGATTTCAAAGAGTGAAATACCTCTAATCCATCAAGTCATTCCACTCTTTGACGTTATAATGACAGCCCTCGAGGACAATATCAACAATTCACATCATCCAGCGGCAGTTCGACATGCGGCGTTGCGAGGGTTTTATATGCTTAATAAGTATTACTCACTCACGGATGAGGCTGTTGTCTATAGAGTTGCGATGAGTGCATATTTTCTACATCATCTTTCATCTACTGCTTATTCATGACTGTAGTTTTGCATCCCCGGCACAAAACATCTTACTTTGCTCGTGCAAAGTGGCCGCAAGAGTGGATAACAGCAGCCGAAGAACTTACACGCAACATATGGGTGTCCAAATATAAACCAAGGGTATCCACTCCAGCGACGTCAGCATCCACACGCTCAGCTGGTAATGTAAGCCTTTGATTTCTCTTGTCCTGTCTGGCTTCATGCTTATGTTTTTTTTTGCAGCGCCAATCATCCGCGTACCGATACTTTGATTCGCTTGAGCCTGAAACTGTCGACAACATTGATGCTCTTGATGAATGGTTAAGTACACCTATTGTCAACACACAGCAGGACTGCATTACCTTTTGGACTGGAGTGAAGGCAGCAAAGACACCAGCGAGCACACTAGCAGTGATGGCGCTTGACTTTTTGTCAATTCCGGGTAATTCACTTTGATAAACTCTTTGTTCTAAATCAATTAACTTCTTTATGCATCAGCTACGTCTACTGATGTTGAGCGTGCCTTCTCACGTGGTGGACTCACTATTTCAAAGCTTCGACACTCTCTTTCTGATGAGTCGGCGCGGGCTGCAACTGTCCTGAGCTCATGGGGAAAGCTAAATGTGATCCCAGAGGCTCAGATTATTCAGATGTTCAAGGATAAGTCAAAGCGCCTGAAGAAGAAGCAGAAAAATACTGAGGATGATGTAATAGTAATTAGTTAAATGGTTTTTGTGCGTCTCAATGTAAATTTGATCATGTTTCTTTATACTCTGTATGGGTACCCATGGGTATACCTTTGGGTACCTGCGTGAACCCGTGGACTGCAGGTATACCTGCAGGTACCTGCGACCTGTGGGTATTTGACCTGCAGATCTGGGTGATCCGTGAGAAAAGATCTTCACGGGTGCGGGTATGGGCTTTGGGTGTCTATATACCCGCGGGTATGGGTGCAGGTAACCTGCGGGTGCACCCATGCTCAGCCTTACTCGTTGTCGTCATCCGTTCATTGACATCCACTCGTTGTCCATTCATCGTTGTCCTCTGCAGTCAGCCGTTGTAGTTGCCAGATTGCTGGCCACATCCCTCAACAGAGGGGAGTAGCTCACAGCACCAAGGGTGAGGGTGGGCGAGGATAATGTTGGAGATGGGGACTTAAGCTTGAGAGAAATTGATGACGTCAATCTTTGCGTTGGGACAAGCTGTCCCACTTTTCACACGCCTCAGCATTTGCCGAAACGCTGAACTTTGCGCACCACGTCATCCTTCAGCTTCATCCTTCATCCTTCCCCCTTCCACGCCATGTGCTCCTCCCCTCACTTGAGGGATGTAGCCAGCAATCTGGCAACTGCGATGGCCGACTGTGGAGGACAATGAACCGACAGCGAACCAACGATGAACGGACGACGACGATGACGAGCGGATGACGACGAACGTACCGACGTACGACGATGGATGGACGGGTGGGTGTACAATGACGGCGGATGATGGAGAACCGACAACGATAGATGGGTGGGCGTACGACGATGGACGGACAGGCGTACAATGACAGATGGATGGGTGTATGACGATGGACGGATGTACGACGATGGATGGATGTTCATCATCATACATCTGTCATCGTACATCGGTATGTACAATGATGGATGGGTGGGTGTACAACGACGAGTGGACGACGACGAACCAATGATGATGGATGGATGGGCGTAGGTGTATGACAATGGATGGGCGTACGACAATGGACAGACGTACGATGATGAACAGACATTCATCATCGTACATCTGTCCATCGTACGTCCATCATCGTACGTTGGTACGTACAATGATGGATGGGTGGGTGTACGACGACGAGCGGACGACAGCGAACCAATGATGATGGATGGATGGGCATACAAGGACGGATGGATGGATGTTCATTGTCATCCGTTTGTCATTGTCTGTTCATCATCGTCTGTCCGTCGTCGTACGTCAGTACGTACGACGACGGACGGATGATGGACAACAGACTTTGAGCAATGATGAACGGACTGCAAGAACGACAAACGTCAACCAATGACAAGTTGGGCAGGGAGACAGATGACCAGGTGGTAACGGCAAACTTGGACAAGGCTGCGGTATGGAAGTACTAAGCTACTTGTTAATTCAAGCTTCTGACCTTTTTTTTTTTTGATACAGGCCCAATCTGACATGTGCTGTGCCTTTGCCATGGCCGTCACAGCAATAGATGACATCACTGATGTTCTCCAGGCTAACTCTCTTCCCCTGCCCTTCTCGCTATTCAACTGCTGCACCAGAATGATGGTAAGTAGTAATTACTCATCTACCATGCCACCATTGATACTTCCATTTGCAGGACCTTTACAGATATAATGACAATGGTGAATGACAGCAGCAGCAGCAGCAACAACAACAACAACAATATTATATGAATTTAGTTGTAGACTTGTAGTTTTTGATGTCTAGTTACCTAAATGCACATATTATTGCGCTGTACTCCATGAAAAGATACACCTCAAAGCTGAAGCAGTGAAATAATTCATGAACAAGGTATTTCTGTGCATCTTCTAGGTGCTTTCAAAGGCTTTTCTATTCTTTCAAATGCTTTTAAAGAGACCCAGGTGCAGGAGATGCATGAAGACTTAACTTGGAGAGGCTTTGGGTAGCTTTCTACAATGATTGCTTTCTAGTGCTTTACAGATCCTGGGGTGTCTTTGAAAGACACCCCAGTATCCCTCCAAGATATATGTATTTTCCTGATGTAGGTATGACTTCTGGGCATCTAAATACCCAGGGTATGGGTGCAGGTAACCTGCAGGTGCACCTGTGCTCAGCCTTACTAGTCATGATTCAATGAACACATTATGCTGCAGAAAAAAAAGAAAACAGGTGGGCTGAACCTGTGTGGGTGCACTGTAAGGTGTGCCCACCAGGGAGGCCCATAGATATGTGTAGCTCTCCAATACCAGAACATAAACTTGATAATAACTAGTACTACCTTTTACACCATGTAAACATATATTTTAACAATCTGTAAAGACTTGTACTGCCATGTGAAGCAATGGCCCATTAAAGCAAGTCAAGGTGACTTGTGTTTATTTTCCTTTGTCTTCTCCCTGATCATGAGTGTCCCCGACAATTTGTCTTGGAAATATTGGTAAAGTGAGTATTCTCTTTGTTATCCCACCTACTTACTTTGTCCAATACCTGAGCGCCTACATACCTGATCCCGATCCCACACTGAGGTGAAAAAGAGAAAGAGAAAAAAAGAGAAGAGAGACAGGAATTTGCAAGCCAATGAATATTCTTTTGTCTGAATGCAATATGGCGTGATACGCATCTCAGATAATGCACTCTTCCCATTCCTTTCTTCTTTATGCTGCAAGTGATACACTGGCAGTGTACACAGGCATGTCGGGGTGCACCCAGGCCTATACTGCAATATGGATCACAATACAAAGCCACATGGTATATCCTTAAAGATGACAAGAACAACTCTGAAGATGAGCTAATCAAAGCTGCCACAATGGTTCTGGGTGCAACTCTTTCCTTTAGCAATCAGAAAAAGTGACAAATTCCTGAACGACATACATAGCATGATAAAGAGCAATTTGGCGGCCACAGATTTAATTGAGGGCATTAAATCACCTGGTGCGGCCAGTGTTGTGCAATAATTTACTACAACTGTAGTAGTTTTGTGTTGCAACAATGCCCTACAGTGGTATTATTGCACCACTCCATATGGGTACTTTCCTGGCTGTGCATTATTGTGCAATACTATTGTGCAACACCTGACTGTGTTGCAACAATACTCCGCCTTGTTTTAGCACTCCCGCCTGGCCTCCTGATTTATGCACTACCCTTTCGGGGTCCCAGTCCTGCCTACTCGATGCACTCCGGTCAGTATATTCCCTCTCATGTTATTGATCTATTAATAGATGTATCCTGACCGAATCAGCTCGCCGATGCAGCTCGCTTGTTCTCATTGATTGGCCCAGATGTATTGAATATTTCCCATATCCCAGCAGCTCTTACTGCTTGTTCTCCCTCTTTCTTTGTATACCATAAATTAATAGTAATGAAAGCTTATTGTAGAGTAGACTGTCTAATTGGCAAATTGGCCAGCCTAAATTCTATCATAAAACATTGAGTATAATAAAGATGCAGTGTAGTATCCATGTTGCACAAAATGGCGCACCCGCCGTCCCAAGTTGTGCAATAATTGTCATGTGCGCCGACATGGAGCACACTCATCATTACAAGTTGTGCAACAATGGGACTTGTGCAATACACACACCATGCCCCGCCATCTCATGCGGTTGTGCAATACGCACCGCAACCTCCCACACAGTAGTGCAATACCCAGCACATCCCAACCATCCCACACAGTAGTGCAACTGTGTTGTGCAATACACGCACCCACCACGCCTGCCATCCCACGCAGTCATGCAATAGTCATCGCCTGTAGTCCTTCCGTTTGCTGTTGATCTTGTGCACCCACTGCATGGAGTTATCAATATCATCTGTTCACTCAAATATAAGTGCACGAGCTTGGATAACATAAATTAACAGCAAGAAGAAAATATATTACATTGAGGTTGTAAGATAAAGTAAAATAACAGAACAAAAAATCAAATGAGCACAGCAAGACAATAAAGAAATGGTATTTACATAAAAATAGGGCGGGGGCGGGGTCACAAGATGGAGGTCGCAGTCTTGAAAAATAAGATCAAAGATGAGGACTATTACGTTGAAAGGGGAGAGGCAGAAGTGGTGTTGAGAAATGTCATTTCGGTGATCACCGATGGACCTGATCGTGTCCTGGAACCAATCAGCGAGTTAATAGATAGCTGCTAAAAAAGATATGTATCGACTTGTAACACTTGTAATTCATCCCGCCATGCTTCCAAGTTTTGCAGAACTTATCTCAAAGGCCAGTTTTATCTTCTGTTCTAAGCTGAAGATTTAGGGAGTAGTGATTAATGAGATCTCGAGACTTTCACATGCATCAACCAATCAAAATGCGAATAGAAAGACACTGAAAATTCTTTGCAAAACATGAGAACGGACTACAGAGCTGTCAGTTTTATCCTGATTTCTCCTGTATTAAATGACAAGAGTATACATAAGGTATTTAACATATCTACGACGTTTATTTAGGCTTAACTCAGTTACAGGCTGTGTTACCGAGACATAACCCTTGGGTTTCACTAAATGTGCAAGAATCCGTAGCGCTGTAAGAATTACCTTCCATAAATTTTGCAACCACTTCTAATTTTTTTAGACAAAAAACACGACACTGTATTAAGATTACATATACAGATTGAAACCATTAAAGGGAGAGGTGCATTAAAGGTATACTTAGCATCTTCAAACCTCGGAAACTGCAATATGTTTATAGTTCTCGCAAGGTTTGCGAATACACCACCACACAAAGCTTCGCGTCTCGACACTGAAAATCACTACAAGTGTAGTGCTTCTTGGACATCTAGACAGTGTGAATGGCTGGCCAGGAGTTAACAGAGGAGGTGGGGAAAGGGGATAGGTGAGCAATGCACAGACAAGTGTCGAGGTAGGAGGGCCGCGCACGGAATGGCTATGGAGATGACGTGGTGGTGGGGGAGATTACAGTGTAGAAGTGGGGTAATAATATAACTAGCTAGATGTAGGTGTAAGGGAGATGTGCTGGCTGATGCATAGGTGGTTTTGTCCTCACCAACAACCATGCAACGACATCATACGGTGTTGTAGTCATTGACATATTCATGAATTATTGATGTTATTGCATTATCTTCATAATGAGATCTAGACATGCGTGACAGCAGAGATGTGTGCGGGGATGTGATGGCAAAAATAGAACGATGGGAGCAAGGTGGGAAGGGCAACAGGTGATACATAGGCGCAGCGCCGCTGTCATGATGACATGGCAATGCGCGGATGCACTTAGTTCATGGTGTAAGAGGTGGTGATTCGGGAAAGGCAATGGTACCCTGAGGTGGAAACAAGGCACAGCCATCAAAATGACAACAAAATGAGCTATGGGACAGAGGCCAAGTAAGTGGAAGTGTAAATTGGGGGTACATCAGGGGTGCACCTGCTGGGTCTCCTGCTCTCAGGTCTCCCCTTTTATGTTCCCCTTCTTCATCCATCTTCGTTGCACAAAAATGAGAGAACATGTATACTTGTTGAAAAGGGAGGGGAAGAGTAAGTGGTGGTGGATTGGGTGAGAGCACTGAATTCCACATCTGCTACTCCAGTGATGCACTACTGGATCGAGGTGGGATGGGGTGGGGGGAAAGTAGTGCATCAGATTGATTGATGCACTATTCGTAGGCGGGAATGAGGCAGGCAGCTCAGTGATGCATTACACAACAGCTGAACTGAATGGATAAGGCAAGCCAACCCATTCTATATACATGTATTAATAGGTCACAGCATAAGCTGGCGCATCAGCGCTGGAGGGACCCCAGAGGGCGGGAGCAGTCTCATGCACTACTTGACAAGTGGTGCAATAGGGATGTGCAATACTTTACAGGTAGGCCCAGAAATGACTGTAGTATATTGTTGCAACACAGAAGTACTACAGTTGTAATAACTAATGCACAAGATTGGCATGGGCGGCTGATTAAATGTTGTTATCTAGGCATGGAGACCATAAGGTGCAGCAGAATTGAAGTGTTGAATGAGGAAGAGCTTGCAGGCAACCACATCAACGATGACAATGAGAGGGTAACGAGCATGAGAATGATTATAGGGATGGCTGACCTCCCAAAATGGGCAGTATTTGGTCATGCTATGGCAAAAGCATGATATTCCAGCATAAATTTATTCTAATCATGGGTGGTTGACCCTCTACACAGATTAAGGTTTATTCAAGGGCTCTGAGAGATATTATTTTTCTCTCGCCTTCTTAATTGAGCATGGCTTTGCAGCTGAGACCCTTAAAATATTATATTCTTTTATTCTAAACATAAAAAACCCTTACAGAGAGTCACCCACTATATGTCCAATCTGTTGAAGTAGCTGAATAATTTAAGTATATTTTTTATTTTTTATTTATTCTATACTTTATTTATCACACCCACTTTCATTTATGTTGTTTCAGATGCAAATCCTGCAGATCCAATCTTGTGCAGAGAATCTGGGCTGTGGGACAAGCACATTTTTCCAAATTTTCAGCTTCCTGATGAGCTGCAATACTGTTTTTCTTATGTATAGTATAGATCCTTGAATATTTTTAGTGGCCAATTCTGTCAAAAGATGTGTGTAAAGCTAATACTTCTCTGCATCCCACACTGTCCCAAAAGTTTGATTCCATTTTATTTGCACCTAGATAGTGCTTTGAGGTCCAGTCTAGTCCAGTCTTTTGGTCTAAATTCAGATAGACCAGGACCAGGACCAGTTCTATGAAGTTAAAAGACTGCAAAAGACTGCACAGGACCAGTTTAGAGTGGTTGAGGGTAGTTTTTTGCAGTCTTTGAACCAGTTTCAACCAGTTATGGTTAAGGCCAGTGCAAGACCAGTTTAGACTGGAATTTTGGGCATGTTTTACACTACTATATGCGCAAAACAAGTGTAACATCAATAAATTAAAAGGAAATAGTATAACATCTCAACACATTTTTGAATAACTTCATCAGTTATTGTTCAAACTTAATGAACAAACTTACACTCTTTTGAAAGCTATATATATGCACTACTTACATGCAAATTTACAAGAGAAATGACTAGCTGGTTGTTGAAATACAGGCACTGATCAGCAAACCCTGATTTCTCTATGGGACTCTATGTAGTACTTGATAGAGCCATAGAGCCATAGATGAGGGTTCTAAGTTTGTAGTCATTGATAGACTCTCATGTACCTACCCTGCATTCCCACCCAACTAGGCAGCTCTAAATAGAGCTATAGAGAGCCATCTGATCTCTATAGATATTGAGACTTTCTGCACAGAACTAGAGATCTGGGGGGGTTTCTACAAAATGGAGTAATCTGCTGGGCTACACCAGTGCAAAATTTCCTTTTGCAGATACAAACCAATCTATATATAGCAGTTACATCATGATTTGCAGTGTAGCATGTAGGGGGGCAAAATTTGTATTATGGGGCTACTACCGTGATGTTTGGTGTGGGGCATTTATATAGTAAGGTAGCAGGAAAAATGGCTTAGAGAAAAATAATATATGGAGAAGAATGAAACCAACTTGGATGGAATAGCTGTCCTAGCAGTCCAAGATGACAACCCATTCTGATGCAAAGCAGCAGTATTGAGGAGATTGTTTGTCATCATTTGTACACTATTCATCTGTCATCCATATGGATGTACAGACAACAGACATACAGACAACAGACATATGGATGTATGGACAATGGATGTACTCGTGCTGCCCAAAAGTATGGAAATGCCCTTGTATGCTCTATTTCTCAATGTCCAATTGTTCGTTTCTTTTGATATTTGGCCCAGTAATATACAGTATATATAGCTACATGCTCATGCTTTTAAAGTATGGAAATTCAGAAAAACTTAAGTCATAGGAGAAAAGACATGAAATTTGCAGATTTCTAAATCACTCAGGAGGCATTTTTAAAATCTGAAAATATTCACAGATAGAGGTCTTATAGATATAAACTAAACACAACTTACAGATTAAAAATTTATAAAGCCATTGTTGAGATATACATGCCTAAAGTTTGTATTTTTGAGTAAATTTCAAGTAAATTTCGATTTTTTGCATGAAAATGTATCACTTTCAGCTCACTTTTCTCAACAATGGCTTTATAAATTTTTAATCTGTAAGTTGCATCCAGTTAGTATCTCTGAGAACTCTATCTGTGAATATTTTCAGATTTTAAAAATGTCTCCTGAGTGATTTAGAAATTTGCAAATTTCATGTCTCTTCTTCTATGACTTAAGTTTTTCTGAATTTCCATACTTTTAAAGCATAAGCATGTAGCTATATATACTGTATATTACTGGGCCAAATATCAAAAGAAACGAACAATTGGACATTGAGAAATAGAGCATACAAGGGCATTTCCATACTTTTGGGCAGCACAAGTACAGATGCACAGACAATGGACATATGGATGCATGAATGATGGATGATGGATGTACAGATGATGGATGTATGGACGACAAACAAATGAACAATTCATTTGTTCATTTGTTCATCATCCATACATCTGTTATACGTCCATCATTTGTACATTGTCATATGTCGTTGTTCGTACACTGCAGGTCATCTGTCATCGGTGGTCATCTATTGAGAGACTTGCTGTTGAGCAAGATGTGAAATCAAAACAAACAACCCAGCAGAGTGAGATCTAAACCAAAGGATTGAGTGATGCTCTAACCACAAGGTAAGAAATCAATAGTGTGCAGTGCTGGGTGGTCTAATTAACTTTAGACACAATCTTAGATCAACAACTACACCCCAAGTTTGTTTTGAGGGTAGGGTTTATATCAAGCTTGTCTTAGATTGACCAATGCAACTTGTTTCTATTACTGAGTGAACACAAAAATGAATTGTATGGGTTTATATTGTTTTTGGAGTATAATAACACTTTTGTTATATCAAATGCTTGTCTTAGATGCTCTTTCCTCAATGTCCCAAGTCTAATTCAAGTAAATACATGTTTCCCAAAGGTCCTCAACCTTATGACTACCACAGAACACTGTCCGTATGACTACCAAGGTCCACGACCTTATAAATTCCCAAATATCTAACCTAGGGCTTGAAGACACTCATTGACCTTTGTCTCAGACATGTGTTACAAACTCCAAAGCTCTTTGATGTTCCTCACTTTGATGACCAGGGCACAATGCTTCTATGTGATCTAATGGGTACCAAATTGCTTGAATTTCTACATGTCTACAACACTATTTTATAATACATGGCTTGTATACAGACACCTTTCATAAATAATAAGATCAAATAAATGAACAAATAACCTGGACTTTGAATTTACCACATGTAGTATGCATATTACCTTGTTTCCCCTATCTCCGCGTGTATTGGGCAGAGGGTCAAGCCTTCTGACCTCTCAGCTGACCACTTTTATTGTCTTAGACAGCCTCGTGGCACTGATAAGAGCCCATGATGCAGGTTTTGCTGATACATGTACTTGATAAGGGTCTTTACCAGCTTGCTGCCTTGTTAAGATACTAATTTTAGTACCACATGTCACTTTGATGTGCATCAATTTCATCTTAGATGCCATCAACTATTACAGTCTTGACCACAGCCACTGGCAACCTCCATCGGCAACTTCCGCGAACACCTGCGCGAGCATATTTACTAGCACATCTGACTCTATTATGGCTTAGATGGGTGAAGTCTATAGTAGTTGTCCTTTGATAGGTTTTGGATGTCTTAACTAATGTATTAACATATAATACAAGTCCTGCATTGGGTTTTACACTGTCTCCCAGCTTATTGGTTCTGCCTTCCAATTAAAGTACAGTTTCAATTACCATCATCACAGCCCACTGCGTGTATTCACTAGGACTTAGTATCTTAGACATCTCGAGAAGACTGTAGGTCAGGGTCACCATACAATCACTCACTTCCAGAACTTCCTGAGTTAAAATGACAAGTTAGAGCTTATTTTAGCTAAAGCCAAATTTTGGCCCTGTCACCATCATTGCTGTTGTTGGTCATCTGTCATGCTGCAGGTGCATAAGAGAAAACTATTGGGAATCAATAAAGGGTGAGAAGATGATGAAGGGGGGACAGTGACACACCTTGAGGATCTCTCGCTCTCAGGTCTTCCCTGTCTGCTTGCATTGTATCCCCACTGCCTTCTTCCATTGTGTAGCTGCATGTCGTTTCATGGCTTTTGATTAAACTCAAGTCATCTTGCATGTAAAAGCCCGTTCAAACTTTCTGACTGTTTAAACATTAGATATTTCTCTTATTATTATTATATATATCAGGTTTAAACAACATAATGCATTTAAATGATCCACATATGCATTTTTAAACATCACGATAAGATAATAAATACACAAACATACATTCATCACCGGCGCTTAAACGCGGGAAATTGGATGGCGTTTAAAAGTAGATATTTAAACAGTGTCTCTAGCATACAAAATCCAATTTTATCTCCACCGTGAGCATTGGCTGCTGTCTAATGATGGTCCATACATGTACATTGCAGCCTTGGGCAATGCATATGATTGTACCCTGCTGTAAATTTGAGCTACTCAAAGGCATTGGTGACAGCAACATCTAAATAAGTAGATGATATCTTCTCCAAACCAGAATCAGAAACCGAAGCTCTTTATTACAAGTCTTTTTTGAAAAAAAAAGTGAGTTTATTTATCCGGGCTCGCGGGCGCAAAAAGTGTAACGGTTTTGCATACTGTGAGAAAATATTGGTAATCATCCAGGCCGGTTTATGTGTATTCTCTATTCTCTACTACTTTTCATCATGGTTTCCTGTATTTTGGTTAGATGTATTGTTATCCCTACTTTCTCTTATTGTTTGATATTTTTTATTTTATTATTGTAGATGATTTTAAGTGTCTGCAATGTGTTTCTTCTTCCCGGTGAGCGGAGCTTAAACCTCAGGCCGGCATTTTCTGCATTGCCCACTGGATGTTCTGTAACAGTTTTGCATACTGTGGGAAATTGTGGTCATAGCCACTGATGGCTTTTACTCTGCCTTTCGCAATTGTAGCACACAAGTAGCATCTTCAATATACAGTTCTACTTTTTTATTATAGGTTTATAATTCTATACTCTGTATGCCTTCAAATCAGAGTGTTAAATCTTAGGGTATATAGCAGCAGCAGTCTTCCTACATGCTACCCAATGACTGGCCATGTCAAGGCCATGTGTCTCTCTTGCTGCGTGACTGTGTGATGTGATGTGCCAATGACTGGCCATCACCCTGTCACATTCTGTCTCAGACAGTTCCTCCCTATGACGTACTGCATTAAAGTCGGTGGTCTGATTTGACCACCGACTTTAATGCAGTATGTCATTGTGTACCATTTCCAAAGAATTGAGCATTAATCGATATATTCAAAACACTATCTAATATATATTGAGAGTGAAGGAGAGGGCAGATGCACTCTGTTTGTCACCTTTCTGCTTGTTATTTCCTTATCACCTGTAGTGGCTAGTTTCATATATGAAACCTGGGTAGTTGCCCAACTGCTTGAACAGTTCAAGGGTGGTAGTTACCCAGAGGCTGTTTTGACATGTTTTTCCATCCTTTTTGGTAGTTGTGCTGGGACGGCGGGGGAAGAAAATTTGATGGGTGGGTGAGCGGGATGATGCTCTATCCTGCCGTGCATGCCAGGAGGGGTGGCGGGGTAGTGCGCTCGTTGTGGATGGGGGTGGGGGCCAGGCGGGGCTTGAGGATGCAGCAAAACACATATAAACAATGCACCATTTGATGCTCGGGGCCTCGCGCTCGCTGTAGCGCTCGACGTGGGGCATTTTTGGGTGCGGAAAAACTGGGGAATATTGGTGGGGATATAATATGATTTATTGACACTGATTCTGAGGGGTAGGGAGGGGGCGGCAGGATGGATGCAGCGGGCACCCTTTGGATGACGTCCTATTATTAGAATTTTCGAAATACTTCATTTTTCTTCTGATTCTTTATTATTATAAAGGTCTGTTTACATTCTACTAGTCTAATATAATGGGCTACGATTAGAAAAATGGAAGAATTTGGTCAGGAATGAGTGGGTTCACATCAACCATCTTGGATGACACCCGGATATATTTCCATTTACAGAAACTACTGCCCAATTGGGCCCTATAGCTTACTCTCAATGCAAAAAAGAATTAAAAAAACTGATATATTATTGTGTATAGATTACATGTTGTAAATACATAGGGCAACAGCAGGCAATGGATGAAGCACATATGCTTCATCCATGACCTGCATTCCCCACCTGGTTCTCTCTCCCTACCATGGTCATTGCTGTCGTATGCTGTCCACCATTCTCCGCTCACCTGCCCAATGTTCTTCATCATCGCATGCTGGCCATCGTCATCTGTAGGCATGTGCTGTGGCCATATGACGTGGCCTGGTCTTCACTGCTGGTTGTCGCCACGTACCTGCCATCCCCATCGCTGCTGGTCATCCTCGTCATGGCCTGTCATCCCCATTGTCGTGGTCATGCATCATAGCCATGTGTCGTGGCCATTGTCCGTGGTCCGCTGCCATTCATCTTCCATGGTTATCCTCCGCGCAGAGAAGGGATGAAGCAGTGCTTCATTCATCACCCGCTGCCATTGTATGGAAACACCTGCTCTGCTGCTCCCCAGGTCCTGCTCAACCACCTGCCGCTCCACCACTCCCCACCCATCGTCATCGTTGTTGCCCCTCATTTATCATTTGTTATTCATTGTCATCCTCTGTCCATTGGTGGTCATTCGTCGTTCATCATCCTCGGTCTATGCACCCCCATCCAGGAGTTCACAATCGTCCATCGCGATTGTCGATCGGTGTGCATGGTCGTATGCCGCCGTACATCGTAGTCATGAGTGCTCATCAATGGTTCTCATCCGCGGTGCTCGTCCATCCTCATTCGCGGTGGTCATCCATGTCCGTGGTCCTCCTGGCCTCCGTCCCCCCTGCCCCTCACTTTCCATCCATCCTACTCACCCTCTGCCCATCGTCCTCCTCGCCTGCCATCTGTAGCCATAGCCATCCACCATTCGTGGTCGTTCATCATTGTGGTTTGTTGTTCACCTGTATAAGCCAGTTGCATACATGAAATGTGGGCAATAGCCTAACAAGGGTCATACATGTATAGTGGAATGTTGCCCAAGGGGCTTCTAAAGTGATTTATAAGCCTATGCCGGAGCGGCGGGGGTGGATTTTTTGATGGCTGGGTGAGCAGGTTGATGGTCTACCTCGCCGAGGGTGCCGGGAGCTGTGGAGGGCAGCGAGCGCAGGTCGGTGGTTGAAGATGTTGCCAAATACACATAAACATTGCACCAATTGATGCTCGGGGGCTCGTTCTCGCTGTAGTGCGCAATGAGTGGGGATTTTGCGTGCGGAAAAAGCGGGGAATGACTAGGGGAATATTTTTGGATTTTTTGGACCCATTTGCGGGGCAGCGGGAGGGGTCGGCGGGGTGGATGCAACAGGATCCTTCTGGATGACGTTCTAAATATAGAATCGTCAATTTGTTCGGTTTCCTTCTTATTATTTCGGTATTTTATTGCATAGATGTACTCTACCAGTACTCTAAGATGTATTAATACAAAAAGAATGGAGAGAAGCATGTCGGAAAGGGTGGATGCATGAATGAGGATCTGGATGATGCTCGATGGCATTACCGCATTTAGAAAAATATGCCCAAAAAGGTAGGTGTGTTGAAATTCACCCAACAGCTTGGACTGTCCACAACTCATGCAGCTGGTTGTATAAATGATTATATAGATTAAATATACTTTGTACTACAATACAAGCAGGGATGAGCAGCACGACAAGTGTGAGCAAGTTCTTCCCTCCATCCCAGCACACCGTACTCCTCACCCATTCTTGCTCATCTGTCCTCTGTCCGTCACTCTTGCTCGTCTGCCCTACATCCACCGTCCGCGCTCATCCACCCATTATCCACTCTCTCCGCTCTCATCCCTGCTTGAGTCCCACTCATCCGCCTCCATTTGCTGTCCACCCTCCATCCACCATCTGCTCACCTCTACCGCCCATCGTTGTTGTTCTCGTGCGTTGCTCTTCGTTCGTGGTTCCCATTCTTTTGTTGTTGTCATCATCCTCGGTCACATTTCCCCTCCATTCGTCCTACGACAGTAAATGAGGGTGGAAAAAGAAAATGCGGAGAGTGAAGGGGAAAGCGAGATGAAGAGGACGAGAGAGACAAGGGTGGGTTCTTGCCCTCGCCCACCCGTCCTCGTCAACCCATCCTTGCTCGCCCGTCGCTCGTTCACCCTCCAGTCCTCTCCCGCCTGATGCCCTCGCCCACCTGACCTCCTCTCCCTTCCTCGTCGACCCGTCCTCACTCACCCATCCTCGTCATCACATCCTCGCTCGCCCTCGCTCACGTCGCATCCGACAAGCTGGCAATCATTATCGTCCACCTGTACCCATTCACCCATCCTTGCTTCTTCACCTTCTCTCCTCGCCGAAAGGGCCGCTCGTCCTCGCCCATGAGCCCTCACCCATTCACTCTCTTTGCCCATCCGCGGTCTCATCCGTCCTCGTCCACCTCCCACCCTCGCTCGCTAGCCCGTACCCCGCTGACCCGCCCTTTACCGCGCATCCTAATTCGTGCGTCCTGCTCGTAGCGTCTGCCGCCGCCGCTGCCATCATCGTCGTCTTTGGTGGTTGTCTGGAATTCGAGTGAGCGATGCAGCACGGCACGGCGAAAGGTGGACGGAGGATGACGTCCACGACATTACCGTCCGTTGGGTGCTATCCGTGGCTGAACAAGCGAACGACAGATGCTAGAAGAGGTAACGAGGACGGAGGAAGAGCGAAGGCAAAGATATTCATCCTCGATGCCTCGTTGATGCGCAGCGTATCTCCCTAGCCACCGAACTGCCCATTTCTGCTCGCGGACCGCGCCGGCACGGCACGTGGCTGTGCCATCAGCTCTATTCTCACCCCAATAGCGCAAGCTCGACGACGATAATGCGAGCTATAAGCTTTGCAGCGACATGATTGGTGACAAACTAGCAACATAGATTCTAGTACCCTAATTCTACATTCTCCGGTTGCGACGGAACCCATGGGAGCAGTACGGGAGCAGCAAGACGCGAATTTTGCACTTGGGCGCTATATTGGCAAGGGCTAATTTTAGCAACAGTCTTCTGGGCCTTAACGATCTCGTGCTCGGCGC
>MU155590.1:0-20708 GCA_015484465.1 Pholiota conissans
TTCCCACAGTTACAACGAATGCCAAGAAAAACGGGAAAAGTAATGTTTCAGATGAAACTCTGTCGACGTGTGAACCCACTACATACTCCTTTTAGTCGTAGTGGGAATAATTCGCGTAATTTAAGGGATCCTTGATAGATGGTGGTCTATATACATGTCGACAAGGCGACGACGCTTCAGAATAAGATTGTACTGTATTTGAATGGGAAAGACAAAAGTTGCCTTCCTTGTTCGGCTTGTTCAAGGGACTCAGCGATTCTTGGAAACCGTCCATATGGGCCATCGAGCGTAGTGAGTTATCATATCGCAACCCCAGTGACTTTGCAACCATTGGTGGTATTCTGCGCGTTGATATCGCGGGGACGGGCCTCTGTGTACCTTCCCCAGTCATCGTGAGGAGCGCGTATTCCAAAACCCCGTCATTTCATTCCATCATTGGCCCCCGGTCGATTTCAAGGCCTCCAATGAGCGCTCGTAGGTTCAAGATTGACATTTCAACCGCGCCTTCAATACCCCTCCAGAGCGACATTTTTATGCGATAGAGGACGCCGTTTTAACCGAGGCCAACGGTGTACTCTGTGACTCGGCGGGCGATTCGCGCTCAGACTCTGAAGTAAATGATGAGATCTCCGTGAGCGTCATGCGCGTCTGCGACCTTTCCGACGATGATATGTAATATTGCGTCAAACGGTGCGCGTCTCTGCGCGGGGATGTGTTGTGGTCTTCTGAGTCGTTAGATGGACATGATTCGGATTTTCGCTTGGTTTTTTGGAGGAGGCGGTAGATGCTCGTAGAGATGACGGTAAAGTTGCAGACGAAGAGGGATATGGCGGCCTGTATAACATCATGCTCAGGTCTCCCCGTGTAGACTAGTTATAAGAAAACTACTCACCTCCATACGAGCCATCCCACCTTGGATGAGGTACCGAGCAGCAGGAGTTTGGCCGATACTCAAGTTACCGAGTATCAGGTAAACAATGGCGAACAATAACGTCAACATGTTCCCGCAAAATGCGAGTAGAATAAGCCGTCTTTCTTTCGGTGGCAGACGGATTTTCCAAAACCAGAAAAGGGGACATATTACAAGCAACGCGTCGCCGATGATGTCCCCTTTTAAGTCGTCATGAACGGGAAAATGAAGATGTAACATGTAAGCGGCGTACCTACGAAGGCGAAAGCGTCCTCGAGAGCGTAACCTGCGATACTCTTCGTGCAGTCTGTGAGTTCGTTCGACAGCAGTAGAGCCGTCTTCCTGTGGCACGTAGTCGCCGAAATTAAGAATGTGGCCACCAGAAAGCATAGCATGATAGCGACGAGGAGCATCGACAGTATTCGTGCGTGGGTTCGAGCTGGGAATATCCGTACAAGCGATAGCGCTAGGACGATTCTTGTTGACCTATAATTTTGAGCACAGGGACTCAGTACAAGTAGTTTAGCATTCGTACCACACGATGACGGTGAAAATGAACCGTTTAAACCAGAAGGAATTCAAGATGACCAGATATGTGGCCGCTGATTGGGAAGCGTCTGAAAGTAGCACAGATGAATGGATAGCACGGACGCATAAATGGAAACAAATCCAGGACATACCATGTTCACGGGGAACAGAAAACCAGAACACCATTCCGTAGAACATGTCCAATATGAGGGGGACGAAGAGAACATAGTCGTCCCACCACATTCGGTGTATCCGAAACCGCACCCACAACCGATACACGCTCGAAGAAATAGCGATGACATGCAGGAAAAAGGATACCACTGGCATAAAATTCGTGCGTCAGAGGACGGTCTCGATTTCGACTGATGGTTGGACGCTGGCGGACCGAATCCATGAGAAATCACTAACCTTGCCACGGCAGAGCATCTTTGCGAGGTATGCTCGGAAGGAAAGTGATCATTCTAGCGAAAGCTGCCACTGCTGGTGGTGGTCAAGGAGAATGGCATAGGGATGGATAAATGGGATAGAACGGCGTTTGGTTAAGTACCTATTACAGCTGGTTGCATAAAGGTTGACACTCCGCGCCCGCGCGTGAAAGAGACAGAAACTCCGCAGCGCGAGCCCTAATCTAGGATTCCACCGTCCTGTCCCCGCAATCCGACATCTGCATGTTCATCCTCCAATTTGCAGTGTTTGGTGCTGCTGATGCTGAGCGCTAATAGGGGAGTAATCTTTCAGTAAATTCTTAGACATAATGGTGCATATATCAGGTTTTATAAAGATGGAATATCATTAGGGTATCTAGTACGACAACCGAGGCTCGTGGGGTTGAAGAATGCAGTCGCTGAGCGAGAAACCCTAGGTTAGGGCTCGCACTGCGGAGTTTCTTTCTCTTTCACGCGCGGGCGCGGAGTGTCAACGTTTCAACCTTTATGCAACCAGCTGTAAAAGTGATCATACCTTTGGATGGATCGCGCTCGATACTGCCTAATTGCCCGTTCTACACCTCCAGCGCCCCGTCCTCGCGGCGATATGTCATGCTCACGATATTCTTCTCCAGTTCAAGCATCAGGTAGAAGCTTGTGGTTTTCATCCCAATTGAGCCGAAAATCTTTTCTTTGCCAGGGAGCGGTATGACTTGGTTTGAAAGGATAGAAGCGTACCAGTATTCCTCGACACTTTTCGATGTAACTCGTTCGACGATCAAGGCGATGATATCGCAACTCAAACTGTACGCCCCTATTGAAGTGAATTTAGCATATGTAGAGTAGAAAAGCAATGGAGATATCATTGTCGAGTATTAACAAGCAGTATGGAATGGAATCTGGTACGAAGATAAAAAGTAGCACTTAAGCTTGAGGATGCCGGAGGGCTATCAATGTTCGGAAGGGTCTTCAGTAATTCCCAAGTATTCTCGCCCAAGGACATTGAATACCGCGTATTTATCATGCTCCATCTTTATTTTCTTCATCGGTCCAACATCTCTATGCCACTGCTTGCTCAACTCCTCCATGTTGATCGTATCCGGGTAGAACCCTTCCCCATCCTTTGTAGCCCAGTCAAAGTCAACTATCTTTAGCGCTCCCTGACTGTATTCATCCACCACAATATTTCGCGCTCGTATGTCACCATGAACAAGCCCTTCGCGCTTGAGTGCACTGACAGCCCCCTTCAGACATTCAAAGATTAAACGCGCATCTATATCAAGCCGGCCAAAACGAAGCATGAAATCCAAGGGTTGTCCAATAGCACGCTCCATGACCACAACGATCATGTTCCCTATGACACGTTGGCATATGAAGAGCTTCGGCGCGAGTTGCTCACGCGCGAGACACTCATGCACCGCTTTTCCATAGCGCTTCGCAAACTTGACGACAAATCGAGGAGGGGGATAGATGGCATCGCGGTAGTTCGCAAGGAAGAGGCCATAGTGGATGTCTTTCGCCATAGGCGAATCGAGATCCATAACTTCATTCACTGAATCCAAGCGGCCAACAATCTTGAGACCCTTTGGGAATATGGACGAAGGGTCAAATGCGCCCAGCGACAACGGCTCAGAAGGGTCCAGAGGCTCGAGCTACGGAGAAGGGAAATATGGCGCATGCATCTCGCTTTCTTTGAGTTCAGAGTAGTATTTGTCAAGCTGAGCAGCGCATTCTCGAAGGGCCATGGCCACGCGCGCTAGTTTTTGCTTCAATTCGGGTCTGAAAAAGTTGTCCCAGATTGCAAGGTTGAGGATCTCGTTGACGACAATTGTCTCAAGGCAAATGGCGACAGAGATCTGGAGTCTGTTTTCATTGAGGATTATGAAGACCCTTGGGAAGAGCGTCGACTCGAAATACTCTTTGTCCTGCACGTACGAAAAAAGTTATTTTTTAGACAAAAGACAGGCAAATAGAATGCATACCTTTAATCCGTAGACCTCCTCCGCGAACATTTTTGTCATTTGGGGAAGGATGTCTTCTTGGTTGTTTACCCCGAAGACGATTCTTGTAATCTTTGGATGGTCTCTGTCGTTTTTGATTGTCGTAGTATAGGCCCCGCCGTAAAATGTAGAAGCGCTCCCATTGACACTCCCGGATTCGGCATCATCACTAGGATCTTTGTACTCCGAGTCGGGGTCGTACCCAACGATCTCCTCGAAGAAAAACGATGAATAGATAAATCGGTTCTTCACACTCGAATAACCGGTGCTCGCTGCGGAGATGAATTTATCGGCTTTGCGATAAAAGTCTAGCTCGTTAGGAAAAAGTCGCCCAGCCTTTTCGGATACGAACGCGGCATCGAGGTTCTCTAATCTGTACTGGAACAAAGCCAAGCTCTTGTCAAAGAACGCGACGGGGAACGTGTAGCGGTTGGAACGACGTTCCATTAAGGCACACGAATATATGTCGACGTTTCCTGGCTCTCGACGCAAGTCCATGATGGAGAGTAAGTTCTTGCAGCCTAAAAAGTAGATCAGAAGGATGATAATAAATTTCATGATAGTGCGGATGTATACGAAATTCCAGTTCCTTGCTTGCCAGCTTTTTTTCGGCTTTCTCTCCTGAAAGGTGGCTCCAGGTGTTAGGAACAGAAAGCGCGACTGGTGGAGACTCACCTGGTGTGGTGTGGCGTACCAAAATGGCAGAGATAAGGTCCTTATCCTCATTCCTGAACTCGGCCTGAATGTGTATGTAATATTCGATAAATCTGACATATTCATTGGCCAGTTCAGTCCGCTTTGCCTCTTTCGTTCGGTCGCGGAATCGCTGTAGGATTGGAACGAGCGACAGAGGCTCATCTTCTCTATGCGGTCTCGATATTTCTGCAACCTTCGTGAGGCGGCAGGCCGTTTCTGGTGGCACTGGTTTCCGAATCTTGACTAGCTTGAACGACATAAGGTCATATTTCTGAAGCGACTCCCGCAGCCTTATTTTCTTGGTCAAGTTTCCTACTCTATCTGTTAGCTTCATGTCGACGGCATTGGATTGGCTCCCGAGTGGCATAAAGTCGATGTCGTCGACCACAACATATCTTATGCAGATCTCGTCAGCCATGGTGAGTAGAGCAAGGAAAAGAGAAGGTACAAAGCAGAGTCACAAAAATGAACAAAAATGCCACGGAAGACTCGAGCGACGGCCCGGAATGTGGAATGACATAAACTTGTTCGACACGGCGGGGTATGTTCTTTTCCTCACCACCATCCTAAGCACTTACCACCTTGTTGAACGTTAAACCTCTGCGACGTCTGCAATGAGCACCCGAAGTGCGAAGACAGCAGCAGCTTCGAAGCTACAGAAGATAGCCGCGGCCAGTGGTGACGAGGAGTCGGAGGTGTACGAGACCGACGATTTGGGGAGCGCGTTGTCAGAGGAAGAAAGTGATTACGGGTTTGGTGAGTATCTCATATCGAATTAGGAACACCCTATGTCCATACTTACGCGTCAGTTTCGGCCTAGAGGACAGAAAGGGAGAGCCTCCAGCAAAAAGAGCAAAGACTTCTACTGGGTCGACGCCACGCAAGCAAGCGGCTACTCCTGCGAAGGCACCATTGAAAAGAGGCAAGAAAAGTTTGAGTCTGCTTCCAACCATGCCTCTAGATGTGTTGTTTGAGGTATTGTTGCTTATCTTACATACCTCATTGCCCAAGTTTGTTCAAATTGCCGGTTGTCTTGCATAGATTCTCGGTCAACTCTCTCCCAAGGACCTCCTGAGTGTATCACGCACGAACAAGCTTTTTCGAGAGACTCTCCTTTCCTCGGGAGCCAGGACGGTCTGGAAGTGCGCTCTGAAAGGACAAGGAGTGCCCGAGTGTCCGAGCGACCTCATAGAACCACGTTGGACGAGTTTATTGTTTGGAACTAGATGCGAGGTGAGTATTGTAACTCATACTTTTCGTGTCGGAAATCTTATTCGGATTTTTTGGTGATCATAGAGCTGTGGTGCCAAAAACATTCAGAAGGTTGACTTCCATCTTCGGCGTCGCGTCTGTGTAAAATGCAGGAAAGCGAAGTAAGTCCATCCCACCTGTTTGCGTCCTTTCCTTTTTTAATTTTCTGCCTTGTATAGCCTGCTAGTCACATCCAAGGCCAGGAAAGTTTTCCCCGACTGTGACGAAATCGTATTGGATCTAATACCAAGCACAAACGGTATGCTACACAATTGGTCCTCCTGAATATCCGTCTTACAATTCTTAGTCGGAGGATGGGCTCATGGCCATCGTAGCTCGAGTCAATTCTATTGGCATTCAGACATCGATGAAATGACGCATACACTTGCGACCTATATCCACGACAAATATTTGGGTATTCCGGGAGCCCAGAATGCATTGAGCGAATTTATAAAGCAGAGGACGGCGCAAGTGGATGAAATTCACTCGGTATACTCTCATTCTTATTGATTGTATACTCTTCTAACGACGCGTATACAGAGTGCTATCAAATTCCAAGAGTGGTTTGACAGAACTGCCTCTGAACGATACAACGAAACCAATTATGCGAAGCATGAACGTTTCAAAGCGTGCGTCTCTTCCGTTAATTTGTTGGACTGATTTTGACATTACTATAGTATCAAAACTAGATTTCTTGATCTTGGTTACCACGCAGACGACATTCAGTATATTAAATGGGAAAAAGAATGCAACCAAAAGGCTGCTTTGAGCGATGCCAGTGTGTTTGGCTCCTTTTTCTTTCTGGTAACTTTGTTGAGTTCTGTTTTGGCAGTTTGGAAGCGCATTCGACCCATCCTCGAACCCACCATCATCGAACGAAGGGATGAACGCATTGAAAGACAGACCCTACAGATTCGTAATCGTCGACGACAGCTCCTCTTTTCCTGCTACACGGATTATAAAGCTTCTCTTTCGCCGCTCCAATGGAAGTACATGCCTGACATGATGGAACTTGAAGAAAAAGACCCGTTCAAGACCGTCATGAAATCTGCATATGATCTGGAATTAACCGAGGCTGATTTCGCTGCAACGCTGTTCCCGGCGGCGATTGCACAGATTCAGGATGAATGGAAAGCGAAACTGGTACAGGTACTGGTGGAAGCTTCAGAGCCTGGTCTCGTCATTGCGTCGAACTGCCTCGACCTCGCCACCTCCGTTTTTTGCTGCATGGGGACGTGCCAATCAGAGATATATGTTGTTGGCACTGACGATATTCTGTCGCACAACTGTGGCACGTACACGTCGACATCCTCCTTTTATTCTTATGAGTACAAATCGCGGGACTTTGAGATACATCCTACTGGTGCTAAAATTGCGAGGTCTCTGATGATATGTGCTGGGCTGGATCCGGAGAAGATGCTCGCCTCTGAAATGGACAACAAGGATCTCCGCTTCGCATGCAACCCTTGCCAAAATAACAAGGTAGGCTATACGTGGCGTAACGCGGTGAGTTTCCACTTCTGACTTATACTCATTAACGATGCTGAATTGCGTCGTTGGTTCATCAAAGTTGGCGCATCGGACGAGGAACCATTCGGGATTTGGTATTCTGCCAAGTAACTGGCGCATTCTTTCGCCTGACGAAACGGCGGTGTTGAAGCAAAATGAGGCGAAGGATCCAAAATGGGCAATGCAGAAATGGCAGTGTTCGCATTGTCCCGCTTATATGACCAGCTCCAATGGCTGGTCCGGATACTCTGGCGTTTCACGGGAGACAGCGGCTCAACATGTTCAGACTGAGTACGTATAAGCTCCACTGAGCATTGTTCGAATGAAAACCCTGACATATCTCTTCCAGACATGCGATTACTTCTCCCGCCGTCCCTACTGATATATTCTACTTCGAGAAAACGGCGACTCCCTTTCGATTGCCCGAAAAATTAAAATATGCTATCCCCCCTCCTCCTCAACCTCCTCGTCCGAAAGGATCAGCACTTCCAGCGCGTGCTAGTGATGTAGTGGACAAGATCTGCTTGTCGTGCTCGTCAGGCTCCCAGGCAGCCCGGAATCGCCTTTTCATGCTTTCTGGCGTCATCGCCCATCTACGAGCGAAGTAAGCGCATTGAAAATTTGGAGGGTATGGTTCTTTATCTCATGGGTTTTCGTTCAGGCATTCCGTAAACGATCCTCAACAAGGCGTCCACTGGGCTGTAAAGACTTAAGTGTTTTGGACAACTATGTCTGCATTATCTGTCAATCATCTCTTTGCTCCCTTTTTTGCTGAAAAAGTACGTATGCTCTTTAACTTTCGACCTAGTTAATGATCTTGTTACTTCAACTGTATATATTCACCTACCTTGACCATATTCCACAAATGTACTATATTTTTCCTGTTCCTCTGTCATTCTCCTATATCTACCCGTCATATATTTCGTATTCTATGTACATATCATCATACTACCATGTCCCGTAATCTAACATTGTGGCTAATTCAGGTGTGAAGTTACCTCGAACAAACCGACAGCCGAAATCCTCCTTTCCAATTCCCTAACTGATTCAAAACATCAAGGCAAGTAAGTGCGTCTGTTCGTATATGTCTACACCTCTTTCTAACTCCAGCTTATATTCTATGGGTATAAAAGAATGTGTGTACCTTCTTCGCTAAAGAATCTATCATGATCGTGTCACTCCAAAGTTCAGAGAACGTATTCGGCCTATGCCGAGTTGAGTGGCTTACATCCAGGCTTGGACCGAATTGGGCGCTAGACTAACGCTCTGCCTCACACATCCGATGTAAATAAAACCCTCGAACGCGCCCTTGCTCTCTTTCTACCCTACTCTCATCGCGCCTTCTGCTTGTCCCCTTGAGCTCTAGGTACTGACGACGTTCACATCCCTGCTTAATATGTCGAATTCTCGCACCCACCGCAGCGCTAAGGCTGTCGCTCTTCGCAAGATATCCGAAGTCCTCGACAACGATTTGGAGAGGTACGGTTCTGAAAATGATGGTGGAAGTACTGGTACTACGACGGTATCCGACTCGGATTCAGAGGAAGAATATGAAGGCGGCTATACATGTGGTGCTCAGCTGTTTACGCCACGAAAGACATCTGTCGACAATAATTCTGAATCTGACTCGGAGGCGTATGAATCCGAAGATCGGTACAGTGGGATTTCGGAGGAAGAAGAAGACTTTT
The DNA here is from genome assembly GCA_015484465.1 of Pholiota conissans. NCBI lineage: Eukaryota > Fungi > Basidiomycota > Agaricomycetes > Agaricales > Strophariaceae > Pholiota > Pholiota conissans. The sequence goes on from MU155590.1 coordinate 9,008, forward strand.
ATCGAGGTATGTGTTTGATACCTTGTATGCGAGCCGTTCTGTACTAACATGCGCGCCTGACTGCAGAGGTAAAGGCACCAGGACGGCCTCCTGCCAAACGAACCAAGCTAAGCGCAGCGTCTACATCGCGCATTGGAACAAATAGGTCGATGACAAGGAAAGGACGGAGCAGAAAGACCCTCAGCCTGCTTCCAACCATGCCTCTAGACGTTCTTTTCGAGGTATGTAATCCCCTCTATCCTGCGCTTATGTTCTACTACTAAAAAGCGTCTGTTTTCAATCTTCCAGATTCTCAGTCAACTAACGCCAAAGGATCTCATCAACGTCTCGCGGACTAATAAGCTCTTCCACGATACGCTTTATTCGCGGGGTGCGAGGATGGTGTGGAAGGAGGCTTTGCGGGGCCACGGAGTCCCTGCATGTCCTCGCGATCTCATAGAACCGCGGTTTGCGAATTTATTGTTCGGGACTACTTGCGAGGTATGTACATAGCCAGTCTTATCGTCTTCTTACGGTTTCGATTCTACTGAGCGCTGACGAACAAACCGATGATGTTCCTTTATCATATTAGGAATGCGGAAGGCCAAACGTTCCGAAGGTCGATTTTTATCTGAGACGGCGTGCGTGTGTACGTTGTAAGAAGAGCAAGTCAGTAGAATTCTTTTCTCTTATCCTATTTTTGAGCGAACCAAGTTTTTGTTTTTAACTCGATCTCTTTCTCCTCCTCACTTAACAGACTTTTAGGACGAGGCAGGGTAACGAGATATTTCCCGAAATGCGATGAAAATATGCTCGACCTTGTGCCGTGTACAAACGGTATGCCCGATATCTTTTTTTCTTCTTTTCGAACGTCTCGACCTCACAAATTCATCCATTTCTCGTATTTCATGCTATGTACTCTAGTCGGGGGATATGCTCAAGGCCACAGTAGCAACCAATGCTTCTGGTGGAGCACCGAAATACAGGAAGTAATGCACATGTTCGCTACTGCAGAGGACAAGAAACGCCGGGGTGTCCCCGGTGCCCGGGCTGAATTGAAGGCCTTCACGAGGAATAGGTTGGCCCGCATAGAAGAGATCGATTCGGTGAGTCCGTTCCGTTATTTCTTCTATGTAAGTAATGCAAACGCGCCAATTCATAATCTCACCAAGACCACCGAATCATTGGATACGTGGTTCCGAAATACAGCTTTGGATCGGCGCGAGGAAAACCAAGAGGCTAGGGATAATCGACTCGAAGCGTATGTTGCTTTCATTGACTCGGATTCAGAGAAAAAACTGATCTCGGTGTAACGTTAACGTTACGAAGCATCAAAGTCAAATTCATCGAGCTTGGATACGGCAGGCATCATCTAGGGTGCCTTGCGTATGAAAAGGAGTGTACTCAAAAAGCAGCTTTGACGGATAAGAGTGCGTACCTTACTTTGAATCCGGATCGTCCTTGCCCCCCTTCCTTCCTTCCTCCTTGTCATCCTTGCCCCCTCCTGTCCTTATCCCTTTTCTCCTCCCATCCTCCCCACCGAGTTCTCCGCGATGATAAATGTCACCTTGCTGAAAGCAATGGTCCCCCACGTTGGAAATACACCATATATGGGCAAAGAGTTGAGAATCTGTGCTTATTTGTCATTGCGCCCTAAACAATCACGACCAAATACTATACCGAGCATTCACGATGGGGAGGGGCCACCTAATCTTCCCACTGCGAACAGCTTATAAGCTGCGGAGATCCGGGCCTCGCGCGGCATCAGATATGATGGAAAACATCTCATAATGCTTGCTCGTCGAGATTGTAGGTCAAGAAAGATAACTTCGCTGAAAATCTGAGGACCCGGCAACGTTATGAGCCGTCCCCCGACTTGGGCGCGTCTGCCGTCGTCTGCCGCGCGTCCCGCCAGGTGCGCTCTCTTCCCCACGCCCTCTATCTTCCCGTTTAGGTATCCGCCCGCCTTCCTCCTCCCTTCCTCATCCCTCCCCCCTCCCCCTCCTCCATCCCACCCTCTGCCACATCGTCGCCGCCGCACATCAACGCCGCAGCTCATTACTGCACAACTCCACAGGCCGCTCAGCATAGACAAAGCCGCCGTCGCCATCGCCGTCACCATCGCCGCCGCCGCCGCCATCGCGACTCGCCGCCATCGCGACTCGCCGCCATCGCACTCCCCCTCCCCCGTCGTTTGTGCGCCCACCTTCTCGTCCCCACCAACACCCCCCATCATTGACTCACCATGCTCGCCATCCTGTGACTCCGTCATCGCCGCGGCATGCCGTCGCTGCCCCATTTCTGCTGCCTTGTTCCACCTTCCACCCGCCGCTTTCACTCTCTCACCCTCCACGGTGGGCACTTCTCTCGCAAATTAGAAGATATGACCTCTTCGCAAGATACTTTTCTTTCTTTTTTATTAAGCTAGTAATCTCTCACTACGTACGATATAGTACAACAGTCTAACTTGTAAGCAGACTCATTAGTGTAGTCTTAATGATATTCATATACTCTTATCATCCAATAAGCGGCTATTATTTGAATAGTATGAGCAATGGCGAATGCGCTGTCCCAGACTGTCTCCCGCACACCAGAACTCCCTGCGACGCGCGTTCGACATTCGGCGCCTCTCAGGATGTTCGTTGATTACTTCCTTTTTTGTAATTTCAACCACGGCGCGTTCAACAAAATGGGTATAGGAGTGTTCTCGGATTAATCCATGTGCCTATCAAGTGTCTATCACTTGCCATCGGATCTGCGAGTGGGCCTCTGAGGCAATGCGCAAGCACACTGTTGATTTTTCCCTTTTTTGTATCCTGAACCTCCTGCCAAGCGCCAATGCTTCAAAAATAGCTATCGGAATTTATTAGCGCCCACGTTGATACGCATTTAAGGTTTTCGGACGCATAAGTGGGTCTCAGAGCAGGAGCACTGCCCCGTAAGCATATCTAGCGCGAAAGTCTAAAATGACAAGTTCATTGATAGCTACGCAAATGATCAAGATTCAGTTATTGATAGGATACATTCGGACATATCTACAAATCACGAAGTGGTCACCGTACCAGACACCTCGTCGTCACTGTCGTCGATGGTCTCCCCACTCTGAACACGTTTCGCAGGTCTTGCATTGGTGGTGGCAGAGGCCTTGCGTTTGGTACCAGCATCCTTGCGCGTCTTCCTCTGTTTCACGACGACGGCGCCAGAAGCGACATCAGCCTTGTGCTGTGCTTCCCGATCACGGCGCTGCAAAGGCGATAACTTAACAAAATGGCAAGATTGAGTGTTCAAGGCATCCAGAAGCATGCGCAGCGGCTCCAGCGCGTTACTAAGCTCAGATGGATTACAGAACTTATCGTGGGTCCAACCAACGAGCTCGATGCCGTATTTCAAAACGATTGCCTCCTCGTAATTCGCATATTGCATGACGGCCTTAGGATTGCCGGTAATCGCAACTGCCCAAAAGGATAAGTTGGGTGGAGTGGGATGGGACGTTGTCATGTCACTTACCCAGGTTGGTTCCAATAATATCCGCGATTTCTCGCTTCATTTGATTGGCCTTTTGCAGCGATGTTCGGTTGAGATCTGGCTGGTATATCAGGAATTTCCAAAATGAGAAAACTTGAAGCACCCACTGATGACATCACAGCCCGCAATAGCGAAAGATTCGAGCTTTGCAGCTACGTCCGTGCTATTCCATTTCCTGCCGACAGCAACGGGCATGTAGTCTTCAAGTTGCTGGGCTGTGAAGTACCATACTGGGTCAATGTAGAATTGTGTATTGTTTCGAACAATACAAAAGAAGCCTTCGACTCCAACGCGAGTCTTTAGGCTCTCGAGCTACATGTATATCTCATGAAGAACCGTCTGTGAACACGAAAAGTTAATGACATACCAGTCTCTCTATGTTCCGCGCCACGTTTCCAATGTCCTGAATGCAACCGCGGGACGTGGCGCGTGGAATGTGAATGCTGTTGTCCTTGATGGCATTGAACTCGGTCACATAGCCAGCGCGTTCTTCCGGCGTCAGGCCATCATATTCTGCCTTGAAGCGCTTCTGGAGTTCGATAACATTCTCCTTCTCCCCTTCTAAAGGACCTCCCTTGTCAACCATGCTACAATAGGTGCTGTGAAACAACATACCAATTCTAAGCTGCGCAGCCTTGATGCTTATGAACGCATTGAAGGAATTGGTAACGTTTTGCTTGTAGATCAACTTCTGGCCACCATGAAAGAAGCGATCGAGGAAATAGCGAGGCCTCTTGTCGAACTTGTCACCTAGTTCTGCGGCTTTTGCAAGGGTATTTGAAACCCACTCGTCGACGGCACTCTCGATTGCATCATGTTCTTCCTTGCGCTTGGCAGCACTTTGTTCGTCCTGAGCTTTTGGACGCGAGGATTTTGCAGTCGAGGATGAGAAATCAGCAGTATCAGTGGGGTGGCGAATGCGATCTGCGGTGGTGCTGAGAGTAGTCAGCGGATGACGAGTCACACTACTGGAAGGCATTTTCTGTGCGGTGCAAATTTGTTGCAATACTACTTATAGGAAGTTGAGACGGTGCCAGTAATCTCCTTTTATTCCATGTAAAAATGCATAAATGGAGTTCCTCAAACATACAAGTTGCAGCTTTTTGCCTCCTAAAAGATGGAGTTCCTTGTCAAATCTTATGCTTCGATGGTGGGCTCGGAGCAGGATACATATGGGATCTCATTCAACTTCAAGTTTCTTGCATCGTGTCATTTGTACTCAATGCAAATGGTTACTCATTCAAATGCTTAAAAATTTTACAATCACAAAAGGGGTATATACCTACTGTAGGATACAGCGTAGTAGATAAATCTATGCTTTCATGTCGTAATCTTTGACCATCAGTTTGAAAATGTCCGGGATATCGTCAGCATGAAAGCCAGCCTTGGCGAGTTCCCCACCCCAAAAAGCTTGGTCAACATGTTCAAAAACTAGCTCTAAGAAGGCTAGCTGGCTGCGATCATATCCATGAGATGAAGCATATAGCGAAGCCCTTGAAGCACCAACAACAGGGAGGGGGGCAGAAGGGGTAGGAGGATTAAAGATGCTCGCCTGTGGAAAAGACTGCGCTATCAACGTCGTCATCTTATCCTTCCCAGAAAAAGTTGACCCGTTTGCGCCAAGAACCTGCAAAAAATAGACAATCAGATTCGTGATGCATCAGGCAGAAGATGATGAGAACATACCTTCGAAGTACTCGGGGTATTTGCCAAAACGGTTTTGGTGCGTATGGCTGAGGATTTATCGGTAGCAATTTTCTTTGGCTTCGGGGTCACTGGCATCTTGACAAAAGGAGTTGGGCAAGGCGACGGAGAAACAAAGGGAGATGGCACCTGTGCAGGTTCGAATGGAGATGGCGATGGGAAAAAAAGTGGGGCTGGAGCAACAAGAGGAACTGTTGACATAGCAGGTGAAGATGCGGGCATGGCAGGAAGCTTCTCCGTGAAGGGGGAATGCAAAAAAGTTGGGGGCGAATGAGCGGCCTCATGAAGTTTTCGCTGGTTGAGTTCGTTTTCGAGCAAGGAGACCCGCTTCTTGATGGTCGAGAGCTCATCCTCCAACGAGGAGATCTGTTCCTGGTATTTCCGCTCCCTGATCTTGTATTCGTGTCGTTCGTTGTCCCTGTCTGCCTTGTCGAAAGCCGCAATATATGAACTTGAGATGCTCTCCTCAACATATGCGTCCTCGTCGGCATCTTGCACCATGTCGTCGAAGGTGTCGGGTAAGGTTTCCAAGTCGCTGGTGTCCGTAAACGATAGAGAAGAAGCAGACGAGATTGATGGAGTCAAACTGGCAGAAGACGCAGAGGAAAGCAACTGAGCAGAAGAGGGAACAGATCGACCACGGAAAAGATAGACGGATCCACCTGGTTGGAGTGGGGGAGGAACGACCTTGGGATCGATTTTCTTGGAAGCAGCACGACGTGGTTTGGAAGGCTTCCATCTGAGGAATCTTCTTCCGCTTTCCTCCCATTTAATCTTGGTTTGTAGGCCGACGTTGGCAATGAAACAGTGTACCGTGGTTGTGAGGTACTCGTGAGCATCTGGAAGCTCGGCGATGGCAGCGGGGGGAAGGTATACATGGGCTTCCAGATCCTCGACAGAAATTGGGGTGGCTGGAGACGTTGTCGGATCGACGTGCATAACCATTGTCGAGCTTCCAAATGCGTGGTCCAACAATGCGGCCTGAAGGAAATAGTTGGGAAATAGTCAGTATTATCAATATATCAAGATAGCTAGAAACATACCACGTCGAAGAGTAATCCACGAGTACGCTCCTTGAGGTTGGTGAACGCTTCCTTGGTGACCTTTTCCCTATGGAAGGACTCCATGATCGGATGAACCCCCCCAGCTCCAACCGTGTTCTTGTTATTGGTTGAACACCCAGCCGCGAAGAATGCGATGTCGGATGCATTGAATTGTTCCTTGTTCTCCGCATATCCGTCTTCGAAAGCTTGAAGAAGGCTGTGCATCCGACGAAGGTCGAAAACCCCCTGAGGAGAGAAGCGCAACGATGAGAAAGTTTTGGGGACAGGCTTGCGCATCGCGTTTGCAGAAGGGGCAGGCACCTCGATGTTCGGAGAGCCCCAGGAGAAAGGCATGACTGGGATTGGGTTCACTCGTTTGTCGCATCCGGGGCAGTTTTATACAGAGAGAAATTTCTCGTAAGTGCGTGAGGTCGAGCGAGTGCAAGGGTAACCCCGGAATAAGATCAAATCTGAAGCTAAATTTGAACGAGATCTCCAGATCGCTCAATGATGTCACAACTTACATTCCAATGTCACAATTCTCGCCGAACACTATGCTCGACATTTTGCGCACCATTACTCACTAGGACTGAAGAGATATAGGAGCAAAGGCCTCTCGGAAGAGCTTTAATATGTATTCAAGAGCTCAATACTTCAATTGGATCTGTTTTTAGTCAAGAAATGAACGAGTAATGGCGAAGGTACTGTCGTGCATTTCTAAATGCTCAAACATTGTCGATAATACCATGAAGAACATATAGTCACCTAAGGACACTCAGTCTCTCATATGTCAGTATCACATCTTTGCGGTTTTGACTTTTATTTTTCAAAAACTGATTTATTAACTTTTTTTCGCCAGTAGAACATTAGTAGAACACGCAAAAAAGAAAAGTAGTTGTCCAAGACTAAGCTTAAGTATATATTAAGCCTCGACTTCTTCCGAGTAGCTTCTGCGATATTTTCTGCATTGCAGCGGGTACCTCAGACGTCAAAAAACTTCAAAAAACTATTCATTAATCAACTGAAATACTCAAGCAAGTAATGCAGGAAAAGGTTGAATTTTCACCAATGACATTGGAAAAGATGAATGTACATTCTAGTAAGCAGACTAAGCGGTCATCGTATCTACAAAGTCAATCATAGCCCCCGAATCCTCGTCAATTCCATCGTCGTCGTGAACAAATTCACTACGAAATATATCTTGAAGTTGGGTCATTGTTGTTTGATTTGGGAGAGGAGCCTCGAGGAGAGTGAACCACGAAGGCAGTGGCACAGCAGAGGTCAACAAGGGATCCCTACCCATGCGCCTACCGGGGTGTAAGCTTCCTGTAAAGCCTTGAAGCTTGCTCGTTTGATATAATCTGCTGGAGATTTGTGTGTGAATTACGGAACGACGCTCATATTCACGAGAAAGCTCAGCTGCAAGCGCGGGATCGGTGATGATTGTCTGTCCAACAGCGTGATAGAAGTCCGCATGGTCATCTAGCATGAAGGTTACGAGGCGCTTGATCTCCACGTTCAGACGGACGATCTCTTCATGAGCCCGTTTAATGCCAAAATAAAGGTTCATGGCTTCTCGACGTGGACCTTCAGCCCAAGGTTTGGAAAGAATGTCGGTGCGTGATTCGCGAAGTAGGTCGAAGTCGGCAATATTAGCTGTCTGTACAACCGAAGCCCAGGTCAGTGAAGGACGCGGAGGATTGAGTAGGGCAGCAGCTTTGTTGTAGTTTCCCAGAGCCGTAACGATCGCGTCCGATCGTGTCTTGAGCGAGCGGCCAATCTGTTCACGAAGTTGATACCCTTTAGAAGCACATAATGGCGTAAGATAAAAAAAGAAGCGATAAGGAGCAATTAATGACTCACCGACGCCACTCATCCCCATCTTCGTCATCTCAAAGAGGCGTTGCACGACTAATCGTTCCAGCTCATCGACAGCGCGACGATACTTTCGTTCCTTCATCACAAGTTGACCGTCCTTGTATGCTTGCATTGACGGGGTCCACCTTTCTTCAATCTCGTGCGCTTCTTCGAACTCGCAAGTGAGCGTGTTACACGCTTCCCAACGAGAATAGCTTGTCGTGTAGCGAGTCCGCACTTTTTTGGCTTCTGGGGTCATGTAGTGGTTGTTGACAGTATCGTTACCGAGCAATTGATAATCGACCTTGGCCTTCTCGGATTCACGACTGTACATTTAATGAGAACAAAGAGACACTGAGAATGAACGAACATTTCATGACTTACTGCAATGTATCCAATTTTATCAGAAGTTCCATATAATCGGCCGTTATCTGGACGTCCTCCGGTTCTCGTTGCAGGTCCTGCAGGTACAGCCGTTCTTCTTCCAGATAGCGTTCGTAATCCGCATTGGTCACCTTCAGGCGGACCGAGAGATCTGCCAATGACTTTCCGTCTACTGATATCTTTTCTAGAGCTTGACGATAGTTCTGATAGATAAAATTTGCTTCCAGAAAGCTGTAAGAGACCTTTGATATCGGAAGAAATGAACACGATGAGTGCTCACCAGATGATGTATGTTTATCGATGTCGATAAAGCCCCAGTGTTCTTCTATCTCTTGAGCTCGATGAAAAGGAGTTGCTAGGCGTGTTCCCGAGGCGAGTTCGTTAGATTTATGGAACGTTCGTTCACAAACCTCAAAGTCTTCGAGTCCAACTCCTTCTTTGTAGAGTGGATGCCAGTGGACTTGGCATAGCCGGTTGTGCGCATGACCATGGAAGGCGGGGACGATTCCTTGAAGATTCAGAGCAGCTACACGGGGCTGGAGCGTACTGCGCTCAAGTGTCTTGACGAAGGCGCACATGATGTCATAGCCCAGACCAACGTCTGGGCCATAGCGGTCGAGCAGGGCATTAGTGAGGGCGATTGGATACTTCATACTGGATATCAGTCAGCAAGAATCCTTGATTTCGATGGCTTAAAACATACAGTTCGCCACTGCGGATCATGTCGCAAACGAGAAGAACATGTCCATGTCGACAGACCGCGACGAAAACCCCTGCTATCGCGAAAAGGGCGAACATTTTTTTCCGCGCTTCGGGGCCAGCACTTTTCCATCGCTCAACGCAAACACTGATCTTGTCCTTCAAGTCGTCGTTCTCCAGCGCGTTAAGCCATGCGACATCATTGTCAGGCCCAACTTCGGACGGCGAAGGATTGAGGTCGGGTATCGGAGGAGATGCGGATGTTGAGATGTCGTTCGAATGGACGACGTGCGCAGTGGCATGTGGACTCGGGGGCGATGCCTAGATTAAGCGATATCAGCATGTATGTAGATGAGATATTGATAAGACTTACCTCCGCCGACTTTTTTTCGTTCCCACTGTGGGATCGCTTCACTTCATCCTTGAATTGGTCAACTTCTTCAGCGGAAACCCATCTAAACGATGGGAGGACCCGATCGTCATCGCGTGTCGTTCCTGCTTTGAAGGTCGAATCTACCAGTTTCAAGGAATTGTTCCCATCCATGGAAATAAGCATGGAAAACTTCATAGACGGCTCGTTTTCGACGCGGTAGAGACAAGGGGGGCAGACATTTTGATGTTGCCAGGCTGGATCGTCCCGTTTCAAAGCAACTTGACATCGACGCTCCACTTCCCGTAGTATCTCGAGATAACAATCGTACGCGGAGGAGAACTGCTCAGCGTAGTGATTCTTGTAGGAATGCTATTAAGTCATCAATTAATCAGATTAAAACACATCTCAGCCTAAAACATGGGGACGAACGCCGTGAATGTGCGATAATGCCTTCGTAATTCCGTAGATAGATAATCGGGGGCAGACTCGATGGATCTGCCGGAATATCTCAAAGAGCGTGATGGAAAAGGCAACGGAGGGACGCTCGGGGGTAGCTCCAATGTATCCGCTTCGCAAAAGGGTCTGATTCACGCTGACAGCATCCAGAAGGTGGTGAAATCGTTGTGAGCAGCGGGCTGTCGATAGTTCAATAGCGATCATTAGTGACATGGTACACTCAAATATAAATGAAGTACTCACAACTAATCGTATGCACCTCTGCACACCAGAACTCTTCAGTGACAGCTTCTGGAGCTGGAGGCCCATCTAACTTCCACTGCAAGTAAGCGTCAGTTAGGCAGCTAAGCTGCTCACGCCATGCATTTATCATACGCTGAACACGCGTTTTGCGTGCACGAGGGTCTGCAAGTCTAAATCGACATCATGAACGATAATAAATACCAAAAGAAACTTGTTCAATGTGCTTACTTTTGGGATTTAGCGCCATTGACGATCTGCTCGAAGAGCTCCTCATCACCCTGATGGCTGTGGTAATAGCCTTCCTCTCCTGGTGGTGGAATGGTGAAGGCGTCTTTGTCTGCCCAGACACCGGTTTCATCGTCCATATCCACATCGCGTGAATTGCTTCCACTTGCCAAGAAGCTGGCACGGTCTTCATAGCTCAGAGCTACAAGAAATTACGGTGCATTAGTAGATAGACTAGTAGAATGGAATTGCGACTCACTGGCGAACAAGCGCTGCCGTTTGAGTCGCTCAACCTCAATCTGGCGACCACTTTTGTTAAGCTTCTGCTTAACGACCTTCTTTATCCCTCGCCCGCCGTAGATGATTTTGACGCCCTTCGCCATGCTGAGTACGAGGATAGGGAGGAAGCCTGTATCATGATCAACGTTAACGGTATTGTTAATCGCGGAGGATGTGGGTAAAAGCAAAAGGGGAACGCGCCAAAAAGAGTAACTGGTTCAAAACCAAAAAAGGTAACAATCAACGAACAATTGCGTACCGAAGGCACGATGACCGTGTTGATTATCTCCGTTTCATCTCCCCTGGTTCCCCAGATGCCCCAGCGACCCACACAAATGCCCGAAGCGTATCAAGTTACAAACCCATGGGCGTGATGGCATCTCCTTTCAGTAGGTTGTTGAAAACACCAAAAAGGCAAAATCTATGAAGGAACTTCAACGAACCCACTCGCAGATCCGATAGTTGATAATAGGTAGCGCCTTTGTGCTAATTTTGGCGCTTACAGGTACGCATCTTGGTTGAACTTACAGAAAAGGAATTAATCAATAAACCGCGTCTAGCGCGTCAATGGACACGCGCTGCGCGCACTTATTTTGCGCGCTCGACAGTGTGCTCGTCGCTGGCCACATTCTCTAGACAGAAAACATTTATTAGAATAGCTAGAGCATGCATGTAACATTTCAATGATATTAATTACTTCTTATATTTACATGGTATTGTCCATTGCGCCGCGCCTCTTGTCATCAGGATTCAAGAGAGGAATTGTACCGGCTGCATTCAAAGCAAACTTGTTATGAGCAAAAATCTTCATTACAAAAGAAGCGCACACCATGGAGTGCGAGAGAGTGAAAGCGGCGGGTGGAAGGTGGAACAAGGCAGCAGAAATGGGGCAGCGACGGCATGCCGCGGCGATGACGGAGTCACAGGATGGCGA
>MU155591.1:0-20686 GCA_015484465.1 Pholiota conissans
GCAAGTTGATTTCAAACAAGTTCGTCCTACAGCCGGCAAGTGAACTTGATATGGAACTTGCCGGCGTAGCAAGTTGGCTTGGCATTACCGAACTTGTGCCGCTACTTTGGCGACCAAATTTCAATGCAAGCTCAGACCTTCCTAGAGCAAAAATAAGTTCGCAAATATTAATATAATTAAGAGTAATAGTCGATATAATTGTCCCGCAGTTCATTCGAACTGATATAATGCCAGGCTCTGTGAAAAACACCTACACAATGGTGGTATTCAGATACATGCGAGCGAGGAACATGATTCAACATATTTATTCTATCAGACACCTCCGGATAGAATATAAAACTACATAAATTTGTCTGACAAAACATTAGGCGACCAGAAATCTGCAAGGTCGACAGTGAAGCAATGCACGGAGCAAGGAATAGGGGCACAGAATACTCGAAGCTACGACGTGGACGATGGAAGGTAGAATAAGACTGTCTCAATAAACTCATATCAAGTCTCATCATTGAAGTGAATATAAAATTGTTCCAAGTTACATTGCACATCCGTACAAATTTACAGCTTTACTGACGCGCACTTTCAGTGAGTAAATAATAAGTGAGCTTGCAAACCCGTATTTCAGTCTACACGGTGCGTTGTAAACTTGTAAACTTGTACATCCCCGAAATAATCAATTATACGCGACAAAATTTATATCCGTGTCGTAGTTCGTCCCCGAGGCCAATAGCAACCGCGATGTATATACGGTCAGTACCTCAATGCAGACCACTCGTTGTCAGATACGGGTATATGTTGAGAATGATTTAGTATGGTAATTGTATCATGTTTATACATAGAAACATGAGTTTTGAAGACCATATCCCTACCATATATATTGCGGGCGCTCATCTCGCAGGGCAAGTGAACGCGAGTTGCAAGGTAATTTCGAGCGTGCTTGAGAACAAGTTGCAAGTTCCGGCTTCTCGGCATTTGGTGGCGAACAAGTGAGCAAGTTCGCCCTTACAAGGTCCTTTTTTCGCTGCCACCCAGTTCGGCGTCGCCGGTAATGCCGACGTGCCGACCTTACTGGTCGCGACGTATGGCTTCAGCGCTTCCCTGCTACCCTTGTACTTTATATGACTTTGTATTGATAGTATTACACTACTTCGAGCATTCATTCTTGTCCAGCCGATATATGCCATCTAGCGTCATGTGCAGGTGTAGCACCCACAGGTATGTACTGATGTAGAGTACTTATGTGTGTGCCGCCGCGCATCCCTTGTCTTCAGCAATAAGATCTTCAATCCAAGTCTCACCTGCCTGATTTTAGAGCACACGGAACAAGCACTAGCTGTGGTGTAGTACCTTCACCGCCGTCCGCAGCACAGCGCACGCACGCGCAGGAAGTGCTTCTAAAGCTCAAACCCGATTACTTTTCTTCAAGTTCAGTCTGTCAGGCAGGCTCTTCACTCCGGATATACTATACAAGAGGAATGTAATTTACATTGGGCGGACTGTTGAGCGCCTCGGTGGCTCGATCAAGCTCCCGCCGGACGTGCGCCTTCCCATAGTGTTAACCGGCCGGTTAGATGTTCCCATACCAGTGATGCCAAACATATGTCAAGAAACTCTAAACAATCAAGTGAAGTGGGTTTCCCGCATTTGGCTCGAAACCCTCGGTTTCTATTGGAAAGGGGGGTTTCCAAATAGTTTATCCCAGATCCATCGAGCCAGGAGTCGAGCCAGGACAAGAGAACGACCCAATGGATCATTCCCAGGACCCATAGGAGCGGAAGTGCGATGCATAATTAAAATACATATACTGAACCGAAATGTATGGTGGCAACGATAACGCATAACGCTCGACTTTTTGGTTGCTTAATTTACTCAAAGTAACGCATAACGCAGGCATGGTTGCTAAATATTGCAAGACAAATCCATATAAGGTAATTTATTGAGAGCTGCGTCATCCATGCTCCCGTAATTCCATTTGGTCGCCTGCACTCATTTCCTTCTATTTTGTCATTGAAGTCCCCTTCTTTCACCTTAAACCATTGTCCTGAAAATATAATTTGCAATTTTACATACCCTCCTTTCTAAATATCATCTGGATCTATGGCGAAATTATAAATACCAAGGTCTAGGTCAAATGAGACCAAAAATTTGGATATTTCGGGAGTTTAAGCCGTGTAAGTTGTTGCCTATTGCGGTACATGTAACGCATAACTCAGCCTTTGTTGCTAGATTTTACCAAGAGTAACGCATAATGCTCAATTGGGCCATTGCCACCATACATTTTGGTTCAGTACTAAAGATGGAGCGAGTGTGTATGTATGACGCGCGCCAAGGCAAGGTGGAGGCGACGCTAGAAAGGACGAATGATGAAGGGACGAAGAAAGGAATGACAGCTATCGTCAAAACCCTAGACTGCCTTGCATCCTCCCTCAAGTGGTGTTGTCCTGCATAAACAATGCAACGAGCCGCTGCAGTATGACATTGACTGGAGACTGTGCCCCACTCTGCGGTTGAAAATTACTTCATATGGGCTGTGGTGGTTCCGATATGTTGTCTTTCTGCGTAAACGTGCGAAGCTTGGGTAGCAACAGGGCAGAGCAATCTACTGATGACTTACCCAAAGAAGGGTGTTTGTTGTTCGTACTGCCACCTGAAGGGAAATTGAAAGCGGCCTAGCGACTTGACAATAGCTGGAAGGAAGGGAAAAGGGGTCAATATATATAATTATGAGGTGACGTGGGGTGACTCGAGAAGTGCTCGCAATATTTGCACGAGAGACCGTCCGTATGCCCGGGACGACGACCACAGCAATGGGGTGGTCAAAGTGCCAGTCAATTTGCTATATAGAGGGGTTGAACCCGGTAGGAGACCAGAGGCGTCAGGAAGGAGCATAGAGGCGTGACGTAGTAAGATGACGAGGAAGTGCCTCAAATGCTGTCTCCGATCACTCATCCACCAAGCTCTCTATGCCTATGAGCACTGATTGCCTGTACAGCAACCTGACGTAACGAATTTCCGATTTCCATAGTCACCAGGGACGTATGATTGGCGTCTAGACCCCTCTGCACACCCACTGTTCATGTGGCAGAGAACGAAAGACGATGGGCGTAGGTCGTACACTCGATTCCGATGCGCCGAAAATCGAGGTCAGCGTTGTATTAAGGACAATGACCCAGTAGGAGTAGCAGTAGAACCTCGACATTGAGACTGATCGAACTGTTGCGAGAACGGAGAAGACGCGGACGCATTTCTCTGTGAATGGTGGAAGTACCTCAGATGACGTGGTCTAAAGCACATATGCGAATGAAGGACGAGGGAGGAGTACATACACGCATAACTGAAAGACCCATCACATTCCTCCAACACCCAACTTCCACCTCAGACCCCAAGTTCCAACCCATCCATCCCAATCTTCTACCTAACCGATGATGTGCGCCGTCGGCCTTGACGATTTGACGATTCATCGTCTTTGCACCAAGTAAATCGAAGGAAAAGTACGAGGAGCAGTAAAGTAAGGTCAACATTTAGGCTCATCGAGGTGCGGCGAGGATGGACGTGGCGTGGATGGTTTCTGCAGGAGACGGTAAATCAGATCATTATCAGAATGAGATGGCAGACGCGATAATGAGGAGGGAAGGAAGGAAGGAAGGAAGGAAGGGGTACGTACGTGGGTGAAAGTGCCGTATCATTCCTCCAACACCTAGTTATCTTCTCAGATTCCAACCCCGCCACCCCGATTATCTGGCTTTCGATGTTGGTATCAACGAGTCCGCGTCTACACCCTTGCAAGGAACTCGAACAACCAGGTATGAATCCATCCTTCTGAATTATTTCCCCTGAGAATTCTGCGCAATCCATCGACCTAGGCAACGACGCGGGATGCAAGCGCGAAGTACGGAGCGCTTGCGTCTTCGTCTTTGGGTCCGCAGGTGTACTGCTTATATCGGAAGGAGTACGATGGGAAGGAGTACGTATGCGTGTGACTGTACGATACGTGGCGATGTGGGTGGATGGAAGGGACAAAGGAAGGAAGGGAGGAGGTACCGAGATGAGGTGACTTGAGGCGGGTCGAGGACGGAACGATGGACGAAGCGACTTTGTTATCATATCATGGAGATGTTCGAGGTATCACTTGACTTTTTGCGTATAGGGCGTAGGGGTACTGCGGATAAGATAAGAGCTCTGAGTGTAGGTGATACACGTACGAAGGGTCGGGGGAGCGCGCGACCCGATGAGCGGGGGCAAAGGAAGGACAGCCAAAGGACGCAATGAGGAGGCGAGGGGCGTGAAGGCGCATAAGCACTCCGATTACGTGTTCGTGATGCTCGAAGCATCCTTGACCAGTCCACGAGTGACGAATGTCGTCCTGCTCTTGCGCAATATGAGAGAGCGTGCAGGTCCATGGTCGACGTAACGAAGTAGAAGGGAGGGATTTGGGAGGTCGAGAAGCTATGACGATAGTCCCATTGCGCTGTCAATAGCAGGAGGCACCGTGCTTTATGGATATGGACCGCGTTGGGGTTGTATGGGGAGGAGAATGAAGACACGACGGTCGTCGTCGAAACTTGCCCAGACACGTGAAAAGTTGAACCAGCGGTCTACGGGCCGGCTTAAATTTATTTTCGCTCCTGTCTCTCTCATACACGCTATCTCAAAGCCCCACCATCGATCACACCCAGCATACTCTAGCGCCCCATTCATCTTCCAACAACACCCCAGCCGTACTCTAAGCCCTCTCCCCGCTTCCCCCTGGTCTTGCTCATAGGCGTCCTGCCGTACATTGAACTTCTCCTGTCCGCTGGTATGCGCGCACTCCATAGGACGAGCGAATACCCTCCCTCCACGCATGTGCCTGCAGTCTCCTCTCGTACCCTCCTCGCTTTCGAATCCTCTAGTTTCCTGCTTGTCCATCCCGTGCACTACTACTCTGCGTCCCTCCAACTATTCTCCTCGGCCCACTCTCAAGTTTCAGCCATTCTCGCTAGGTCGCTCGTGCTCCTCCTCCATTGGCTTTTCCACTGTCGACGTCCCACTGTACGAGATCTCGCAACCCACTCGGCGCGCCTTGTTTTCTATGAGGTTTTCTTTCAGAATCATTCTCGCTATCTAGTCTACGGTACTTCGGGCCTCAACGTCGACTCCCAACTCTTTTTTACGCCTTTCCCGCACTCGCATTTCGGCCTTGTAGATAATTTAAGCTGTCCAACTCACTCTTTTAATCTTCTATCCCTGAATAGACGCCTTACTACGCCTGCCATAACGAACCGTCTCTAGTGTATTGAATTCTATACATACAGTCCCCAACTGCTGTTCTTTACTCTACGAGTATATCTTGCGAACCACACTCTCTACGATACCATCTTATAACCTATCGCATCGCGCATTTCGCATCTCTCTTCCTCCGATCTCTTCTCTTTTATTCTATACCTTGACGTACATACGTCTGCCCTATCACCATGCTTGTGCGGATTCTTTACCGGACGCGTGCTATTCACCATCCTTCCGTCTACTATCACTTATAAAATACATATATCCCACAGCTCTGCCTCGTTCAGGCGCTCAACTCATAACATCACATTCTAAATGCATAAAACTCAAGTATCAGGAATTTACCTGAACATCCCACTCGAAAAGATTACTCTCAACTCCGAAAATGATCACAGCCCTAAGGCCACTTGACCAAACCCCTCGTGAGATACAAGCACTGTAGACATCCACCGTAATCCGAATCTCGCAATAACACAAATACACCCCCCGTTCTACACTTATCCAAAACCTGAACCCCAACTTCAAAAAAACGCAACGTAATCTCCCTCTCACTCTTTCTTCGTCTCAAATTTCCGTTAGAAAACTCCATTTCATTATCAATATTAATGCATACAATGTACTAAAACGCCTCGATGTACATGCAAAGCCACGACAAGCCCAGACGAACCATCTGCATTATCCCTCTCCACTCCTTAACGCAGAATCCAGCTCCACGCACCGCCTCTCAGCCGGCATGCACGCAGAGGACCGACGCGGTCGAAAACCAGAATCAGCCTCCACTACGACCAGCACCAGCACCATCAGCGGTCCCTAATCCCTCGTCTCTTGATGTTTACCTTCGTCCCATCTCCATTTCAAACATGTTTCTAACACTTGCCTACAACGCTTTCGTGGTGCTTAGCATACTTGAGTACCTGTTACGATAAGTGATACCCAATACTGTAAGTATCACCTGCCAATACTCATATGTAGATGATACGATATAATCGCACCGATCGCCTCCATTCCATAACATCCGCCATGTCGCTCGCTTCGATCCTGGCCGCAACGAAATTCAAGACCGTAAGCCTTCGATGTTCGCGTTTAGTAAGACTCAAGAGAAAGTGAACGCGAGAACGGGTTGAAAGACTTACGAGTGCGATGACATCTTACTTACACCCAACTCGCCTCCTGCCCAAAATTTGAAAAACCTACGGACCGACCTCCGACTCGCATGCAGCCCCAATAAAGAACAAAGGATCGATTCAAGGCATGGACGGGTCATGCTAAGGGTGTCTTGTGTTTCCACAAGCCTCGAGCTCGTGGTCCTGGTCGGCGTCATCCGACATTCGGCATTGGATACAAGTACAGGTAAATTAGCGTACGACCACGTCGGGAGAAATCGGGACGATCATCGGAAGTACTTCAGCGACGGAGACCATGGTGAGATTCGATTGGGCTACGTACATGTACGAGCAGATGATTTGCATGCGCGATGGCAGGCTCCAAGATAAGTAGATCGAGAAAGCGTGCCTCTTCAACCTATAATTCAGATATAAAGTGAGCATTACAAGTACGACGGGTTGAGAGAAGCCTCATTGACAACGCACGAAGATAACGAAAGAGCCCCCATTTTTCCAATCCGATCTCCAACATAAGCAGTGACGATTAGAGTTGCGACGTTTCCATCAGATCACCAAATTCTATGCTCTCTTTGCGCGCATCGTAGATAAAAACTCGTAGGCAGGCATACCTATAAGTAAATCCTGTATCAGAGCTAGCCAATGAAGAATGACAGAGATCAGAACGCACCTCAACTAAGATAGACATTAGCACATCGTCCCATCGTGACGTTGAGATGGGTCTGATTCTCGCCGATAGTAGTGAGGAGATGGCCCAGATGCATAGTCTCGCTCCAGTATAGTCCATGAAAAAAAAATTAGAAAGCGAGTATGCGCCCTTCACATCATCTGCGTATCGCGATAAACGATCAGTAAGAGCACGAAGCTCATGATAATTTCGGTACGTACTACACCAGCGACATCCTTTATGATCACCCAACACCTGCACCCAACCGAAGAGATACCGACAATTAATATTGGCCAATTTCGTTCACAACTCATGTTACGTATATGTGTCGCCGTATACTCCTATTTCAAAGAGAAAAAGATAAGTGGATGATTTGACGAAGAGAGCGCCAACGCGAAGAGATTTACACCACAAATCTCACAATGGTCTCTGGTCCGCTCGCCGACGGTTTTGAGCTGTTCATCGTGCACGGAAGAGTGGGCGGTCCAAGCCAATTGAACGACGTTCGATCCATTAGAAAAGTTGTTTATCGCCCGCAGAACATAACAAGTTGTGCAACCAGGTCGCGATTTCGTAGGATAAAGAGAGCGATCGGAAATAATCGGAGTCGTCGTCTGGTGCAGACGATGGAAAAACGCGTATGAGTGATGGCACACCGGCGTTATAAAAGACAAAACAGGATGCCTATAAAGCTACGAAATGCGCCTTCCTAGATAAATTAATGAGAAGGAAGGTCAATGAGATAAAGATCTATGCCTGAGTACGTACCAGACTGGACGCTTCCTCGCGAAACAATCTCTTCTCACAGCAGGTCGCAGCGATCATCGCTCTGAAATCATCAGCATCTTGGCGGAGCCGATTCCTCAACAGGCCCGGTGTTCCTTTGCCCTGGCATTACATATCATAACCTTGATTTCCTTTAGTTTGAGGATATTGAGAAGAGCAGAAAATGACGCGATACGTCGTACTGTGATCGATAAGGTGAACGGGCTCTTTGAACCTACAGCGCGTTCTAAATAGCGGTAACATCACGTATTCCAGGGGATGGGAAAGCTATTCAAATGTACAAAGTTGAGAAGAATGCCAACTCATCGAGACGACGTTTCGTACCTTGTTCGCGAAATGGCACCATTTTTTCTAACACGATCCCAGGCGATAATCGATGTCCTAGAAGTGCCCTAGTTCTTCATGTGACGCCTCTGTGGGCTTTCCCTCGCCCAGAATACGGCGTGTATGGACGCCAAGTCGACAGTCATCGCCACACTACATGCAATGAATACGTGTAAGTGGAAAAATAGAGGAGATTCATGAACAAACCTTGGAGGTTGTCGCTCCATGAGCCAATAGCAACGAGTTGTACAGTCGTCCAATGCTTAACGTTGAACGTCGAATCGTCTGGAGAGTAAGATCAGAGTGCTCAGTGATGACGGACGAGAACGACGAAAGTTGACGATAGGAAGGGCGTGGGAAGTCATCCACGCTGCCTGCCCTCACGTTCACCGTCCACATCGAGATTCGACGCCACAGATAAAAGAAACATCCGTATGTTTCCCATCCTTCAGGCACCTGCTGGGTAATACAGTGACACGACCTCTGTTCTCTATGCGTTTCGAGACTACCGTTGAGTACAGTTGCTCATTTGGGGCGACTCTAGCCTTTGTACGCACGGGTAGTTCCAAGAGCACAGCTACGTATGTATTCCAGTGCCCACAGCCTTCGACAAGTAGCGCTCTATTGCATCTGCCTCGTGTCCGATCACATGTGTCATACAGACAGGCCGTACGTGAATGGTCAGAGGGCACCATCGATCATTGGTCATGAAAGAAAATGTTCGGCTACCGAACACCCATATCCCATCACTCTCTCCTTACCACCATCCTCTCTTGAGCTACTATCGTTGGTGACAGATGATCTATCGTATCTTTGGTATGTGGAAAAAGTCAGATTCTTTGTAGATGTAAAGTGCTGAAATGCGCAAGGTTGCCGAAAGGTTCATAGGGCTGAGAAGATACTTCGGCAGAGCGATTCGACTATTAGTAGTGGTGAAGGCAAATGTGATGTTCCATCAGGTAATTGAATTCTCCTTGAGTGTATTCAGGGACTGGCTTCCAATAAATTCTTCGAAATTTGAAGCACAGACACTGCTCGCCGCCCTGCGCAATCTGATTGTCCCGTTGGTCCAAACTGTGATCCCGGATATTAATGGTAACCGCCTTTCATGTATATTTGATGTATCCGTTACATACTGTTATAGATACAACCGAAGGTCCCGAAGCGGAGCTGCTACTCGTTGCGCTACAAAACTATGTAGCAAGCATTATTGGCTGCCCAAATCAACACAACAATCATGTACCCGGAACATTGACCAGAATTGTCCCTTTGGAAGGTAATGATTTATCTTTTCTGTTATATGCAAACTCACTCTTAGCTTTGAGATAGTTTTGGACGCTTCGGATACGCCTTCAAAAAAGAAATTAATCTCCGATAACACCGAAGGTTAGTGATATATTTCCTCGATGTCTTTCGTATAGTCTTATTAGAACAGTTGAAAAACTACCGGATGTAGAAATCACGAAAACTTCGCTCATCAGTTCACATAATGCCATACATGGACAAGACGGTAAGTTCGAACCATCTTCAAAGCGGCGAAGCGAGTGATAACACAGATTCAGGCGAACTGAGGATAATACTGTCAGATCTTCAGGAACGCGTCTTCAATCGTTTGCCGATACGCCTTCTATCTTTTGAAAAATCCGAAGAGTCTAAGTACTTAAAGATATCTCTTATCAGTCGCACACAAATCTACTCGATGGTGGCAAAGAAGCTTGCGGCAAAATATATACAAATGCTCTGGGATGATGAGGGGCGCTTGTCCTTGGTGTATGATGTCACGGAATATGCCATCTTATCTCACACCTGGCTCCGTTCTGACCCCGGGGAGATAACCTATGAAGACTGGCGCAATGGAACGTTCAATGTGGTGCACCCAGGATACAGAAAACTTGCGCATTTCTCTAGGTCTGCATTAGAAGATCACAACACGACCCTCGGATGGATGGATACCGTCTGCATCGACAAATCCAGTAGCTCGGAACTTGACGAGTCGATTCGTTCTATGTATAAGTGGTATCGTTCTGCCTCAATCTGCATCACCTATCTGGCCGAAAGTGTTTCCATAGCTGATATGGCTAATGATCCATGGTTTACTCGCGGCTGGACATTGCAAGAACTTCTGGCACCGCGTACTGTCAAATTCTATGACCGAAATTGGAATGCACTTACCACATCTGACAACGATAAAACTCATGACGGCGTCCTCGAACAAATCAAAGTTGCGACATCAATAACTCGAGAAGAGCTTCTGAAAGACATTCTGTCTGGCTTACCAATTTCTCGGCGAATGCAATGGGCAGCAAATCGCCACGTAACACGAGGTGAAGACACGGCATATTCGCTGATGGGAATCTTCAGTATCAGCATGTCGATTGCCTATGGTGAAGGTGCAGATGTTGCGTTTGCTCGTCTCGTCAAGGAGATTATCAACACGACTAAATATCGTGTTTTGGATGTATTCAATTGGGGAGGGACTTTTCCGACCAAATTCTCCCTTCTTTTGCCATCCAGTCCACAGGCATATCTTCAAAGGAACGCGAACCTTAAAGAGCTACCTGAAAGGCCCATGGAGCCTTTGATGTTAACAGCTCTCGGATTGCGTGTGCCAGTACTCATTTTCCCAACTACTCTCACAGATACCCCAGGTGAAGCCTATACCCCAAAGGGCAACTTCTTTTCTGCGGGATCTTCACATCATGCAGAAGGCGTCAAGTTACCTCTCATAACAATCAAGAAGGTTTCTTTGATTTTGGATGTCAATGCTTTCAATTCTTCTATACCCCGAGATCAGCGCAGATATGCGTTCGTGGTCCTAAATTGTACTGGAGACGAACACATCATCAATGTCCCGGTACAATGCTTTGCAATCGCCATCGGTTATTTCAACACTGACGCGTTCATAACTCCCCTCACACGCCGGCAAAAGGTCTTTTCTGATAAGCCCATCGTTTTCCAAATTCGAAACAACTTAACGACGGGTCCTTATTCTATGAGGCCGAGTGAGTTGGGACGACATGGGATTCAGTACCTCAGCATGTACTGCTGATGACCTATAGTGAATGCATACTTGTGTAGTTATGGTTTCGAATGAATTTACCCAATTATACCTGCCAGGTGCAATTATAATTTTCTTCGTCCTACTGTAATAGTCATGATATATAATAAGTTAGGTATAAATAGAAATATCATAATATCCGGCATTCCTGGAGGTAATGCGACCAATATACCAGAAGCAGGCGGAATCATCTTGTAATGCCACCCAGTGGTCGCACTCATACTGTTCAGGATTAAGTTATAGACGTCATATTGTATTCTGAATTTATACGTACTTTGGGGAACCATTCGGGCTGAGGCCGAGAGACAGGGTGGATCATAAGAGGATATCTATGTGTAGGAGTTATGCTCCCACCCATTCTCTTGTCCGTGGAGTGCTTAGTGCGATGAACTACATGGATGGGGTTGAAGAGGACATTTATATACACCTGGGGGAATGGACCACTTCAGCACACACATTGCTTCGATCGCACAGTAGAATCTAGAGTCAGATAGACAGACCTAAGTGGAAAGATGAAGCGATACGTGCGTGGCAGGTTGAATTGAAAGTTTCGGTCCTCCACTCTCATCTTGATAGGTGGAGCACGCAACGAATTTATAAGGCGCCGTCGAGTACGTTATGCTATGCTTCGAATGAAACTTCGCCTTTCTGGTATGATGGGACGGGACGGAAGAACGGGTGTGAGAGAGGAATTATTGGTTTTATTCGGGCAGCCGTTTTCCTGTGGGATAGGACCAATAATATCAAATCAGAGTGGGATTGGCTAGCTCGAAGGTAAAGAGAAAGGAAGAAGAGAAAGGTGTGATACACACCACGACACCGAGAGATTAGCTGTGGCAGAGAACGAAAGACGACAGGCGTAGGTCATACACTCGATTCCGACGCGCCGCAAACCGAGGTCGTTGTATTAAGGACACAGACTCAGTAAGAGTGGCAGAAGAACGTCGACGTTGAGACTGATCGAACTGTTGCGAGGACGGAGAAGGCACGGATGCATTTTTTCTGAAAATACGGAAGTACATCAAATGGCGCGGTCTAAAGTACATATGCGAATGAAGGACGAAAGGGAGGAACACATACACGCATAACTGAAAGACCCATTCCATTCCTCCAACACCCAACTTCCACCTCAGACCCCAAATCCCAACCCATCCACCCCAATCTTCTACCTAACCGATGATGTGCGCCGTCGGCCTCGACGATTTGACAATTCATCGTCTTTGCACCAAGTAAATCGAAGGAAAAGTACGAGGAGCAGTAAAATAACGTCAACATTTAGGGTCACCGAGGTGTAACGAGGATGGATGAGGCGTGGATGGTTTCTGCACGCGACGGTAAATCAGATCATTATCAGAATGAGATGGCAGACGCGATAGTGAGGAGAGATGGAAGGAAGGAAGGGGTACGTACGTGGGTGAAAGTGCCGTATCATTCCTCCAACACCTAGTTATCTTCTCAGATTCCAACCTCGCCACCCCGATTATCTGGCTTTCGATGTTGGTATCAACGAGTCAGCGTCTACACCCTTGCGAGGAACTCGAACGACCAGGTATGAATCCATCCATCTGAATTATTTCCTGAGAATTCTGCGCAATCCATCGACCTAGGCAACGACGCGGGATGCAAGTGCGAAGTACGGAGCACTTGCGTCTTCTTCTTTGGGTCCGCAGGTGTACTACTTATATCGGAAGGAGTACGATGGAAAGGAGTACGTATGCGGGAGAATGCGTGTGACTGTACGATACGCGGCGATGTGAGTGGATGGAAGGGACAAAGGAAGGAAGGGAGGACGTAACGAGATGAGGCGACTTGAGGACGGAACGATGGACGAAGCGACTTTGCTATCATATCATGGAGATGTTCGAGGTGTCACACGACTTGTTATGTATAGGGCTAGGGGTGCCGTGTATAAGATAAAAGCTCCGAGTGTAGGTGAACCGAGGAATGCTCGTAATCGTAATCGGGACGGCAGACAGCGAGGTGGGGAGAGCACAGGCGTTGTCGACATCCCAGTCGATTTGTCGCGTATGGGCCACGGAGGTGATGTTGGATAGAATGAGGGATGCGGGTGTAGGTGTGCGACGCGTGAAGAACTGAGGTGGGATACGAAACAAGGACGGAGGGATGAAGGACGTAGTGGTGCTTGAACGAGGGGACTTGAGTCCGTGTCCGCGCATACCCGGTGTTGTAGAGACGAGTGAGAATTTCTCCCTTCACGCCTCAGTGGAGGTCAAGTACCGAGAAACGGTCAGAACATCTGCGACGCGGCCCGTGGGATATCAACGAACCAGCTCGGTCCGCTCTTCCGAGTCACGCGTCTTTTCATCAGAGAATTTGGGCCGGACAGACAATGTCTTATACACTCGTATAACCGGTATAATACCCCCTTCCTGGTACAACATAGGTATAATATTATAGCATCCATTATAATACCATTATACCGGTACCTGTGACTTATACAATGTGCTGCCATTTCGCTGTCAGAATGATGGCATCATATCTTTTGGTATCTGGGTCTGCCCAAGCTATAGGTCTGCTGTCGTTCAAAATGAGTAAGATAATATGGTATCATGGAGGTTTCAACCAGTAATCAGTTATAAGTTAGTGGGCTTGGTATCATATTACAAGACTCTCATAATCTTTTGCCGAAGCTTTATGCTCTGACAAGCTAATATCATATAGACAACACTCCACAATAACTTGTCAGTCAGATCAGAGATGCTCAGATTGTCCAAGAATGTTAACTGGTGATAGCATTGCATCAGATATATCATAATATTATATAGATTCGTAATGAGGGATCCAAATTATAGTGGGAAATCAAGATTATAACGTCGTGTGATCGATTAGGATACAATATCGTAATGTAGCGAGTACAACGAGAAAGGAACTAATAGTCATCCTGATCCAATAGCATATTGCGTGATTCATCGGAATCAGTCACTGCTGAGACGTGCTCGGGAAAGATTTGCCTGGTAAAATCACAAAGATAGGTCAAGATGCAGATCATATCAGATGGACTTGGATAAACGTACTGATTCCACCATTCAAGCAGCTCTCCTGCACGGCGGGTTGAAGCAGCATCCCGTTCTTCTTCAAAATAGTCGATAATGAAATTGTAGAAGGCGACAAAGCTGAAGTTGTTATGAGATTCGGTCCATGTTGAGGCCTCAGTAAGGTTGAAGACAAGCTAACAACGAGCAAATAAGCATAAAAGTCGAAAGAATGACTACATAACACTGACCAGAACTGCCACGTATGCAATGGAACGTGGTGTGACCTTACCATCCATATTCAGAAGCGAGGAGACACAGGACTTTGTTGCTTTTGGCGATGTTTTGACCTTTTTGAACGGTGGCTCACCTTGAGCTGATTGTTCGTGTTCAATTGCTTGCTTCAGGCTCTCAGCAGATGATGGAGAGGTGAACGTTATGTGGTACATCTAAAGTCTGACTTAGTGTACAATCTAGACAGCAAACAAGAACAAGAATAATCACCGTTAGAAGCAAATCGCTTCGCAAAAAGCCAACCTCGATGCGCCGGGGATTGAAGATGGTATCTTTGGCATATAAACAGGTGAGATAGTAGTTGGAACTGATGATGTAACCCGGTTTGCTGCCTCGAATCTTCGCCCGAACACTATAAACAAAATATAAGAATATGACATTTGAATGAGACTTGAGGAAATTGAAAACATACTCAAGGTCATTCCAGTCATACATGAGAGGTGTCAATAACCCTCCGCATACATCGTGCTGGAGGCCTCTGTTGTCCCGATTGGTTTTCTGAAGCAAGGTAGCAGGCCGGTATCGAGCGTTGATACAGTCGGCAACCTCTTCTTTGATGCGCCGGACATCATCGCTTCGGGCATTGTTTGCACCCTCCTGAAGCTACGACAAGCCATGAGTGCAGAAGCCATCAGATGATGATAAGAACTTACCTTGGTAAGAAATGTGTTCACGGCATCAACGCCCTCCGGACCTTGAACCATGGCGAGGGTCCTGAAGTGGGGAACCAGTTGGATGAACAGTGGATATGCACGGTAGATACGGTCCAGTCTGCAAGGTTATGTTGGGTATTGAAACAAATCAATGAAACCAAAGAAAAAAAAACCTTACCTGTGTTGCTGGGTGGGGTCCTTTGCTGCTGGGCCTTCGAAAGTACGACGATCAGCTTCGTTCAACATGCAAGACAGATTGTCGAAGAGCGTCACAATTTTGCGGATGCCCCGGCCCATGGTTTTATGCGTGCTGTAAGATGGCAGGTTAGATATGTACACAATGTGTCAGAAGTTGCTCACATTGGTCTCTTGGCCGGCGGTGTCGCTTGTGTCGCTTCGTCAAGCTTTTTCGACAAGCTCGCCAGCTGACGCTTGTACGTGGCCAGCGCCGCGGCAACTTCTGCGGCATCTGAGATATTCACATTAGGCCCAGGTGATGCAAGCTGGTTGGGCCGCAATGCTGCTGAACCACGCCCGCGGCAAGGAGAACTCGGAGGGTCAGAGGACATGGGGGAATCGGAGGGAAAACGAAGGTTGACTATTGCCCGCCTGCGAAATGTTAAATACACCTAGATGTGATATAAAATTTCTCTTGCCTTGAGGTCCAGACTCGATAGGACAAATTCTGCCTTGCGGTCGTTCGCTTGGACGAAAAAAGCGGGTACCTATGACCTATAAATACATTAGCCAGGCTATATGTTCATGAACCTTGCTGCACGCACCATTTATATGCATATGAAAGGTTGAAAATACGGCTCCTGTATCCTAGCGCGCTCTCAAATCTCTGCCAACACCATAATCATATTTCTGTGATATAAAAGCCGTTAGAAAAGTACAAGATATTGGAGTACAGGCCTGATGTTGAAATTCAGAGACCCAGACATATGCTCACCGATGCAGTGGATGTGTTGCATGTCCTTGGCGCCCGCAAATGTGGCGATATGTTCTCCCGGAATGTAGACAAGCGGCCGTTGGGAACAAGCCACCGAAGGAGAGAGAGAATGTTGACGAGGCCTCCGAGTCATCATTGTCCGTCATCTAACCAAAGAGCTCAACATCAGCGGAAGCAAAGTTGACTCGGAGAAGCCGCGTGCAGCGTACCTTTGACTACAGCCCAATCCCTTCAATGAGCGAGATAATGGTTCCATCACTGGCATGTGTTGAGACACGGTACTGAAAGAATGTCTGAGGGAAGTAGCAGGTAACCAAGCAGCAGTGGCGACGTGGGTGTGAAAATACTAGACAAAGTCATTTTAGTCGGAGCTTCAATATTTCATTGCTATCATAGTGCCAACATTGTTACCGCTCTGGAGGGTGCAAATTGTCTCTGCAATATGTTTTTTCTCTCTCAATCTTGTCTTTATATGTTCTACTATTTATTTCTAGAGTTTCAAGGGAATTTGGTTCCTATAGAGTGTGCTACGATATGAATTAGCCAATGCAATGTTCAATACAAAGCGGAGTTTGAAATGTGTGTGTTCAGTATTATCGTCGACCTGGTTAACTACGGTGAACAAGTCTCATTATCCACATGTTGCAGTAATGCAATTCCCTTGTCTGTCCTTCAACAGACCACTATCTATCTTGTTGTTATTGTTCTTGATCATAAACTTCATGGCTCAGCAATATTCTTGTGTTTCTGGTTGTAACAAATCATTCACCAAGTCATCTTCTCTCGCGAAACACAAGAACAGCTGTGTGCACCATCTTGCCAGCCGCAATCGATCCCAACAAGCCCAGTCCTCTACTGGGGACAATTTTTTACCTGTACCACTTACACGACAACAAAGATACGCAGTATGTATATTTTGTTGATTTTTCTCAGCGTTGGATGGCTTTGATCTGATTTTTTGTCAATTCAAGCTTTTGTTCCAAGCACCTGCAGTACCACCACCACCGCTTCCGACCACACCTGCTGTAGAAACACTCCCGGAACGTTCGGAACATCCGGACGTACCCATTCAATTCCAAGAGCCCCATGCATCACTTGAGAGCATACCTGAAATCGAAAATGAGCCTGAGCCTGAGCCAATGCCCACCCCGCCCGCATTTACAAGTTCTGGACGACCTCGGCGCAATTACCGCATACCCGCTCGGTTCATAGACACCCCACCTGAACCACTAGCTCCTGCAGTTGTTGAAATGGAGCCAGATCCCATCCCCGTTATACGATGTGTAACTCTTTTTGTGCGTGATCGTCTCATCACCACGACAAACTCTTTTGGCATTTGGCGAGATTACCCCCGGCGCCCGACAGTTGATCCAAGCAGTGTTCCTTCGCTGGAGGAGCTCTCGAATTCTCAAAATGCAGCAGTAATTCCACCAATGTTGCCTTCAAACGACACACATAATCGACCTTTTTATTGGCCTTTCGCAAATGCGACGATCTTCCGGACCATGTCATGGTTGAACAACGGTGGGACTACAAAATTCGAGGTGGAGATTACTTCTTTTGTTCAGAAGGTTATTCAGGCCCCAGATTTTCGGAAAGAGGATCTCGATGGCTTCGATGCACACAGGGAAAACATGCGTTTTGATAAGGCAGTGGCAAACTCTGACCTGAAAAGTCAATTCAAGGAGTCTTTGGTTGATATTCTGGTTCCCTCTGGAAGTATGACGGTGCCGCCCAAAGTTTTTACAGTTCCAGGCCTTCTTCATCGCAGCCTAACTGCAACCATTGTCGGTGCCTTCACAGACCCGCTATCACACCTCCTCCATTTTTCTCCATACAAGCTCTTTCACCGCAATCCTTCCACGCAGCAAGAAGAACGGATTTATGGCGAGCTGTACACGTCAGATGCATTTCTGGCAGAACATGATAAAGTTCAAAAATATGGAAAACTCCCAACCACTGATCCTGACTGCAAACGAGAGAAGGTTGTCGCCGCTCTCATGTTTTCTTCTGACGCAACACACTTGACAGATTTTGGCACTGCTAAGGCATGGCCAATCTATCTCATGCTCGGGAATCTGTCGAAATACACACGCAGTTTGCCAAATTCTGGAGCAATGCACCACCTAGCCTATATTCCATCGGTAAGATTATAATTCAATGCACCACATCTGTTATTTACACTTTTTACAGTTACCGGATAGCTTCAACGATATGGTGTCTGACTTCCACGCAAGATGGCGTACGCAGAAGAAGGAGATCTTGACTCACTGCAAACGCGAGCTTATCCAGGCAGTGTGGAAGAAGATTCTTGACGACGAATTTATGCATGCATACCATTACGGCGTGGTGATTCAGTGTATTGATGGTGTTGAACGGCGCATATATCCACGTTTTTTCACTTACTCTGCAGATTACCCCGAGAAGTAAGTCCGGCTTATTCAGAAATGACGTTTAACTAATGTGATTACCTGTAGGGTTCTCCTGGCAACTATTCGAGACAAAGGGCTATGTCCTTGTCCTAGATGTCGTGTAGCAAAATCAGAACTCTATTTATTAGGCCGCTTTCACGATATTCAAGTCCGCACCAACAATCTTCGGGAATATATGCTGGATAAAGTGAAAATCGCCCGTGATGCAATCTATCGTCTTGGGATGGGTATAGGCAGCTCAGTAGTGGAAGACTTACTAAAGCCTTTCTCTGCTGTCCCTACAATGGTGCGTTGCATCGCAAATTTTGTTTCAAACTTTATAGAACTTACAACATATTTAGAATGCATTTGTTGATCGTATAGGCCCCGAATTCAGTCCCTCAAAGATGCTCGTTGTTGATCTATTGCACGAATTTGAGTTGGGCGTCTGGAAGGGGTTGTTTTCACAGCTCATTCGCCTTCTGTATGCTGCTGGGCGTGGTATAGATGACCCTGTTGTGATCCTCGATCAAAGGTATATTGTACTATAGTCTTTTGCTTGATACTGGCTAATGCTGTCGTTTTAGATACAGAAATATTGCAACATTTGGTCACAGTACTATCAGGACCTTCGCTTCAAATTCATCTGAAATGAAGAAGCTAGCTGCTCGGGATTTTGAAGATCTACTCCAGGTAAGAATTTGTCTTGAAGCTTCGAGTGGGATTCAAGCTGATTTTGGGCATTGTAGTGTGCAATTCCTGCCTTTGAAGGTCTTCTGACAGACAATGTTCACAACAAACGCCTCATGAAGCTTCTGTACCGAACTGCGGAGTGGCATGCTCTTGCTAAGCTCCATCTACATACTGATACCACAGTTGATCTCCTGGATGAACTTACGGTTGAATTTGGGAAACTGATGCGGGAATTTCGCGACACCACCTGCGCGGAATTTACAACAATGGAGCTCCCACGTGAGACTGCTGCCCGTGGTCGACGACAAGCAGCAAAACAAGCATCATCATTATCTTCAACATCGACTACTACCTCTGAGCAACCTACTATACCTCCTCTGCCTGGCGTCTCGGTACCAGCACCAGCACCAACAACACTACCGAAAACCGGTCAAAAGAAGAAGGGGCTTAATCTTGGGACAGTAAAGTTTCACTTCCTCGGTGACTATGTCAGTCATATACGACAGTATGGAACCACAGACTCGTACTCAACCCAGCTGGTAAGTAAAGTATGGTTCTTTTGGGAGACAGATAACTCATGAGGTTGCTTATACAGGGTGAACTAGCTCACCGACTTGTCAAAAGACTCTATGGTCTCACTAACAAGAAGGATGCTGTCAAGCAGATAGGCAAGAAATACACCCGCCAGCATGTGTTTCGTCAAGCCGAGAAACAAGAAGAGAAGGTCCATCAAGCAGAGAAACAAGAAGACGACGAAGCCAGTCAACCGGAGCACCTTATTGATCACCATGTCATTTCGCACTCCCAAAACACCCCCTTGAACATATTTAGTTTCATGCAAGATGAAGATCCAGCGAAAAAGGTGCCTGTTTAATCTCTATTTTCTATAGCATTGTGACGTGACCTCATAGCATTTTTTTACTAGGATTTTTTGCCCAAATTGCAGGATCATCTTCTAGGGTGTATCCTTGGGCATGATTTCGACGGCGATACTGATGAAGGCTTTACCCATGAAGACCGCAATTCAATTCGTTTTCGCAACACAACAATGTATCGCCACTGTACTGCGAGGATCAACTACACTACCTATGACATTCGCCGCGACTACGACACCATCAATCCACGAACACATCCATTTGTGATGATGGCGTTGAGAGGCTTGCCGTCGGGCAAGACACGAAATCAAAAGAAACAAACAACCAGCGGAGCGAGATCTACACTAACGGATCGAGCGACGCTCTAATCACAATAGAATATGAACTCTAATGGGTGCGGTGCTAGCTGGGTATATCCCCTTTGACAAGTGCCTTATCAATTGATAGACGACGAGTGCCTCGAGTTCGATTTTAGGGTAGGGATTATTTCAAAAGGTGCCTTTTATTTCACTTTACGACGTGCTCTATCACCAAAAGGGTGCACGAAACAGTTGTATATTTTTATAAGGGTTTTATATCACTTTCTTTGGAATACTT
>MU155592.1:0-20684 GCA_015484465.1 Pholiota conissans
ACTTTAAACGATGTTATTAGCGATATGGTGGATTTGGGCGGAATTGTCACGCTTATCACGTGACGTTTGAAGGCCGTGCATGAGCCCTACCTTACATAGATGTCGATAATCGATGTAATCAACCACGAGACGGACAAAAAGTATTGCTTACCTCCAGATCATTTCCTCGCCCAATCGTTCAAATCGCCGCGATTCATTCAAATTGAGAAATAGAATGGATCATATAAAATGCTTTTGGTTATGTTGGTGCGTTCGCAAGATAGATGGAGTTCGAGGAGGAGAGAGTCAAAGTACTTCAACGAAGGTAATGCTCACGTAATGCAACTGCCAAATACAGGCACTGCCACACGGACGGTGCCGAACCTCCCTTGCGGCCTTGACCGCTGTCGTCGCTTTTGTCGTCATGTTGCCATTGTTGGGACGACGAGAAATGCGAGTAAATTTAATTACCTTGATCTCTTGACCGCCATGAGAAAAAGAATCTCATTTTCCGTCGATGATGCTCTCGCGGCCTTAAGGACTTAAATTTAATCATACTGTAATTCGAATTTCGGCATAATTTCCATAAGTCATCATACAATTCATACACTTCGGGGCATAATTAGCATACATCCTTGAGAGAGAGAAAAAAACAGCACAAAGCGGACGCGACACTTCCTCAACGAAGTCCCCAAGAAGTTTGGTCGCATCCCGTCGATCCCTCGCTTTAATGTCGCCTCTCTTGGAAATGCGGCTGAGGTTGTACGATCACAGGCATATGGGAATGTTTCGCCTTCCTATTCCCGGGGCTGCCCGTTACGACGCCTCCTCTCGTACCCACCTCGACCATCGGCTGCTGAACGACTTGCGGATACGGTTGTGGTGGTAGATATACCGCATAGTACCCCTGCGCATACACAGCATATTGTGCAGGATCCACAATATAAACAGGAGGTACGCCGCCAGTGTAATTATGGTGGTGTTCGTCACGAGAGCGTTGCTTCTCCGCTTGCTTCGGCCGCAGCGCCGTGACTGGCACAGGAAGAGACGCAGACCTGGTCGCACTCGCGTTTGGACGAGAATTCGGTGCAGGCGCATAGGCGCTTCGTCCATAAATCGGCGTATAATCGTCGAACCACTGACTCTGGAGAACACCCTGCATCGAGCGACGATCTTCCGGCTTCTCAGTAAGGAGAGACGAGACAATGCGACAGACTACGCGTTCGTTTTTTTTTCAGAATGGTATGAGCATGAGTTATAGCAGGGTACGTACCACGACCGCTAAGATGCAACTTTTGCAATCCGGATAAATCGAGTCGACGCTCTTTGACGTGTGTTTCGAGCCCAAAATGTTTTTCTAGGTGGGCATTCAAGAAGTAGTCCTTATTATCGCGATATCTTTCCGTCGTAAATGGCCCGTATCCAGTAAGCCTAGAAAGAAAATTCGCCATCAGCTTTGTCGAAGACGAATACGACTCGAATACAGCGACGTACATGACATGCATGATGACTCCAACACTGAAATTGTCAGCGCGATCGTCGTAGGGTGCGTTTCCGGCAACTTCTGGAGCGATATAGTGCGCCGTTCCACAGATACTCTGCCCGAGAGAACACTTGTATCAACGGGGTGCACGGGTATCTATATAATGTGGAAACACATACATGCCGACCATTTAGTTTCTCTGACTTCGTGGAGATACCAAAATCCGCGATCTTTACCTTTGGAGGATCGTCCTTGGTAAGGAGAACGTTCTGTGGTACATTCAATTATTGGACAAAATCCGTGAAATGAAGTTGCGTACATCTGGCTTTAGGTCGCGGTGCATTATACCCTTCGAATGAATGTACTGCGAACCATATCCTTGTCAATGTAGATTTTTTTTGATGCGGAACGAGATGAACTTACTGCTACACCATCGCAGAGCTGATACACGATGCCCTTTGCAACAACTTCCGCTTCAAATATTTCATCAGGCACGACCTCAGAAAGCGAGTAGATCCACCTACATATTCCCTGGCGATATTTCGTATAGATATATGTCATCAAATTTCCACCAGGCATATACTCCAAGAAAAAACATGTCAGCTCAAGTCGAATAAGTTCGAATCAAAGAAATCGTAACGCACTGAGAATGCCACTGCCGACATCATACACCGACCCAAAAATGCGGCACACATGCCTATGCTCCAACTTGACCAGATTCTTCACCTCATCGGTCACTTGGCGCACCACAGTCGTCGAATCGTACCCGCCAGTCTTAGTGTTGATCATCTTCAATGCGTGATACGCCCCCGTATTTACGTGCCGCGCGAGACGCACTACCCCAGACGCGCCGGCCCCAAGGGTGGCCTCGACGCTGTAAATTGATGCAAGACTTTCCGGAATTGTCAAGGAGCCGGCGGAGCTGGTAGATGAGGATAGGGTTTGCGATTGGGGTTTATGAGGGGATCCGACAATATTGGCACGTCCAGCCACCATGCGAAAAATATATTCTGCAAAGTATACAGTTAATAGAAGAGTGAATGAGCTTTGAAAGTAAAAAGACATACTGTACTGAGCAATACTCAGTTCGTCCCCATCGCAGAGCCGAAATTTCTGATCATAGACAACTCTATGCTCATTGAGCTATCCAAGATTTGGCCTTAGAACCCCACGGATAATCGAAAATATCTGGAAACACATACTATGGTCCCATAACTCGAAACGTCCCTCAAAAAAGCGCTCCGTGCCCCATCCCATGTGAGAATACAATGATGCTCGCCTGTTTAGTTTTGAAAAATCACTTATAAGTCAACAAATAAAAAGGCGCATCACTCAACTAATTTTCTCGCCTCTCAGAGAGATGTCATTTCGTTCCCCACTCCCTATCCACACCTCCGGTTTATTCCAAGGGAGACCGTATCGATCCTGCAAGTGCCAGAACGGTTCCAAGTACCCCCATAGCTTCGTCTCAATAATTTTCGGGTCAGTGATTCCACGCAGCATTAATGACTGGATTTGTTAGTGTACTTTTCGTTGACGGTGCCTAAGCTCCAGAGCTTTAGCGAGTATAAAATAAAGAGTAGACGGTACCTGCCAATAGCGGCACAGCATCCTTATGTATGGCTAGAGCTGTGGCTCAGACGACCAAGCGTGTCCTTTGTGCCACTCATATAGGACTACCGCTGGCCACCTTCTGATGCGCAAACTGTCGGATACTGCATATCGTCATAATAAAATTAGCTAGACCATTTCGATAGATGGGTTTGTCAGAGAATCAAATGATACTTTACCCTGCTAGAGGCTCCGAAAAATGATAGGAAGTGAAGAAAGGGAAAAATATTAGACTGGGTCAATTATATGCGCTCAGTAAAAATACCTTCGCGAAATCCAATTCTCGGCAGTATAACGAAGATTCGAATGAAAAAAAAATATACAATGAGATGAACGAGAAAGGTAAGAGAGAAAGAATGGTGAAACGGAGGAAAAGACGAGTGAAAGGCGCGCAGATGGCGAGGAGACGCGACAAATGTTGCGGGCGACATAAAATGAGACGACAAAGAAGTCGTCACTGCTATAGGGCATCAAATAAAGGCCTCATTGCTTCGTAGTACCGCAACGCAGCCCTCGGTGCCTCCAGAGTTGCTTGGCAGTGTACCTTTCCCGCACCCCGTTATTATCCTGCCGCCTCAACCAAATCTCGCAAAGCCCAAGGTATTGGCTTGGGGAGACAGGTGGTACATAGACTTCCCGCGATCCAGCTCGTACCTCAACATGAGAAGCCGTGGGGAAAAACAGCAAAAGCCAAGCCAGAAATGAAAGCGGGGACCGACACAGAGAGTGCGAAGGAAGGCGACATTGTCGAAAATCCGGAATACTCGTGGGTTGACGCTTGTTCAAGGAGATTGCCCAACATGCGCGATAAAAGCCCACGAGTTCCGATTATATGCGGACAGCTGGCCCTCCTTCCCCTCCTTGTCCTCTCCTCTTTCTTATGCCTGAGATAGAATTTCCAAACCATGAGACTGGAAAGTGATGCTTGTGGGTAGACAATTGGAGATGAAGAAATTGACGGTGATCATACACCTATTCATCAAGACATCTTCGCGACCTCCAGGGTGTCTCATTCCAAGTCAATAAATATCGCATTCTGTGGCCCGTTGTGTGTTCCTCAGCGTGAACTGCAAAGGGAAGAAGGCTGAAGAAGGGGAGAACAAGAAAATTTGGAAGTTCTGCGTAAACGGAGGTGTTTAATGAGAAGATTGAAGGAGGGCGTACCTTGGGTTAACAAAAATAATGTTGCGCGTCGCATTGATAGGATTCCAAGATTTGGTTTGGATATGGACATAAAACGAGAGGATGGGCATTGTGATGTTGGCAAGCATCGATATCAGTAATCGACGATTTGCTAGCGTTTAGAAGGTGCAAACAAGCAAATACACATTTCGGCATTTCGGCTTACAAGCTTCCGGCCACACCCCTCATTCGCCCAACTCGAATATCTCCTTCGATTTTCTACTTGAGGGCCCAAAATTTTGTATATACACTCCTTGCAATGTGATAGATACGTTCCAGGTGGTTTCTTGCTCTAAAGCACGCTCAAGAAAAAGTCGAAAAGATGGGTCCTTGTCACTCTTGCCGTTGATGCCGTGTCGGAGACTGATGTTAGACACTGCCACTTTGATGGCCATGGCGAAGTTCGGTTTATTACCATATTTGAGGCGTTACTGATGTGTGACTGGGCGAACCGATGGTTGGGTAGATGTTAGTATTGACAACTACCAGATAAAACCCCTAAGAAAAGACCTCCTACATTCGTGAGTGCTCATCTGTCTGCTCTGACCTCATCCTCAGCTCGATAGAATCAAAATATGAAGGAAATTAGTACATTCAGTGTTCCCACGAATTGGTACCCTGACAAAAGATTGATTGAAGGTTATAGCTACATTCATAATGATGGACCGAAATTTTTGATTTAGCATACATGGCGGAGTCAAGCGGACCCCAATATTTAGAACCTTCTTGATCGCCGTCCCTTAACAGCGGGGTACGATTCGCTGGCTGGCCTGGACGCCGAGTTCCAGACCTCTCGCATCACCAACACATTGACTCCGCTTGACTCCGCCGTGTGCGCTATTTTTAAAAATCCGGCCTAACGTTATGAATGTAGCTGTAATATTGATTGGGCATCAACTACGGGACACGGATTCGGGGTATTCGGGAGGCGGATCTAACTCTACTGTTCCTGCTACACGAGATATTTCGATAACTGACGTTCGATTGTGAGACTCCTCTACGCGTCTGAGCCGGTTGTGCAATTGTGCAATTGCTTCTACTTGATTCTGCTGCTCTGGTACCCCAGTAGGCAAAGTTACGGACGACGAGGAAGTGTCGCGCTTCTCTCCACTAGGGGATGCAACAGATGTAGAAGGCGAAGCATTGAATGGATGTACAATCTTATCTGGCCGATCTATGTTTTGGCTTCGGCGCCTCCTTCGCAGATAACACAACGTCAAGACAGTGAGAAGTAGTATTCCCAGGAGAGCACTGATGCTCGCCAGTATTTCTACCAGGAATAAGTTGTGTTTCTGTGCAGTTTGCGATGCCGGGGATTCTCTTGTAGCTGATGAAGTTTCTGCGGTCGTAGATACAGTGTGGGTAGGAGAATCCGGAGATTGTGTAATGAGAGTTGTGTTGATTTTTGAATTGATTTGGATCCCATGAGATGTTGCAATAATAGGAGAAATAGACCTAGTATAAATTCAGTCAAAGAAGAAGAAAAAGCTATTTAATGACCAGACCCACTGAGTGGCATCGTGAAGTTCCAAGGTATAGTTCCTGATCGTTCTTTTCAGGACTTGCTCAACCTTAGCTATCACTCCTACTTACCCGGGTGGACACTGGGGAATAAGATACGGCGGCTGGTGCACAACAATTCCCTTCTTCGTTGCGAATATATTTTGGATTACCCGTGGAGTGAAGTTTATCTCAAGTGCCGGAACCAAATATAATGTTGAATCATTGAACCCGTGAGGATCTGAATCAATGTCAATCAAAATATTATCGTTTGTGGCGAGTGTTTGGTTCGTGAAGCTTTGTAGAATCGTTGAGTTTGCTTCCTGAACTGACACGATCTTGACCGTCACTGCTGCAGACAGAGAAATTAACCGCGACGCAAAATACAGCCTGGGATGTTTCAAGTTGTAAATAACTCGAATGAATGAAGTTGAAGTGAAGTGAGACGAACTGTATTAATCCTTGACCTGAAAGAAAGGCTTTCAGGAATCCACCTAAGGACATGTCAAAGATAAGTGAGTATATGAGGCGGGAAAGGGAGAAATGGCGCCAACCTAGACGAGATTCATATTTGCTAGATTTATTGACTACCTGTTAGCAATCTCTCAATTGCAACATTTTGCAGCATCAATTGGCAACGTATATCATCGTCGCTAACGTACTTGTTTCATGAGGAACGACGCGCAGGTATATCAAGGATGCTGATGAAATCCGAATGCGCACCTAATATTAATAGCTGAGAACAGCACCTTTCACATCTCCTTTTTTTCGCCTACATTCTAGATGCATCCGAGGTACACATAAAGCAGAATTCTACTCCGGCTCTCGTCCAGTCCCACTTCGAAACTTACACCACCGAGAGAACTGTCGTCGTTCTTGGAGTACAATCATCATGTGGGGGAACGACACAATTGGATGTATTTCATTGCCAGGAGAATGTATAGTACTGACGTGCGCTAAATAAAGACGGAATGTAAGATGAATGCACGAATGAGAACGGAGATGGAACCAGGCGTGACGACAGTAAAATCGTTGTACCTCAGCGCCTTATTTCAAATATTTGCAAGGTCAAAGGGATTCGTCTTCCGATATAGACCCCAGGAAACGCTGCATAAACTGGCTTGTAAACGACCCAAAAGGCGAAGAAAACGAGAGAGAAAACGAGCTTGGAGCGGGAGTGAATGAGGACACAGGGAACGAAGCGGATAGTTTCTCAGGATGCCCGAGTGCGCCTGGAAAGTGCAGTCGAGACTCT
The DNA here is from genome assembly GCA_015484465.1 of Pholiota conissans. Classification (NCBI taxonomy): domain Eukaryota; kingdom Fungi; phylum Basidiomycota; class Agaricomycetes; order Agaricales; family Strophariaceae; genus Pholiota; species Pholiota conissans. Next base: position 7,011 of record MU155592.1, read on the forward strand.
CTGGGTGTTCGGATTGATGACATCCGAAAGATATTTGTTGATAGTTGCCATTCGGTGAACCGGTCCGTCGCAATGCGTCGACAATGATTGCAAACCTCCAATCGAGGATTGTTTAATGTTTCAAGAGGGAACGGGCCTCCGAGTCCCTGTGCCAGTGGGAAAGTGTGTCTGAAATAAATGTCTCCTTCTTCTGCCTCATTTCGTCGACATAGAATCCGATGTTGATATGTGCCCGAGAAGAGAGCACTTGCCAGAACTATTCGCAGACGACGGAAGATTCTAAGAAAGGATGCTAGTGACGTGTCGATGCCAAGGCATCCCATTAGAAGTAGCGACGAATTTGCTGTTACGAGCTGCATAGATAGTTCGTAGAGTCCATAGATCAACTTGATGTGTTGTGATTGTGGTACGACGGGGACGACTGCCGGTAAGTCTGATGATGGCATTGACAACGACACGTATCAAGTATGAATCAGTACTAACATCCACCCAAACATCGGCCACACCCCTCATTCGCCCAGTCACACATCAGTAACGGCCCAAAGACAGCAATTAATCGAACTCCGCATGATGGCATCGTGCGAAACCTGTCCGAAGGATGGGTGAAGCTCTGAGCAATGCCATCAGCGTGGCAGTGTTGAAAATCAGTGTCCGACACGGCAACCTCGGCGAGAGTGACATCGACCCATTTTTTGACTCTCTGTTTAAACGCACTTTTGAGAGTTAATACCTATGGAGCATGTTCTTTACATTACATAGATTGTATCTACCAAATTACAAGACTTCAAGTGGAAGGGAGAACGAAAAATTTAAATTGGGCGAATGAGGGGTGTGGCCGATGTTCGGGTGGATGTTAGTAGAAGGTGTAGATAAATAAATGCCTATATCGGCATTGCGGCCGAATGCGTTGTTGACGACGTTGTCTCTCTCTATAGTACATACGTCAGACGTTAGACAATCCTCCGACAATTCTTGAAACAAACGCCCAAGGAATCCATCTTCCACAGTATACGTCGAAAAGAACACATATCAGCCACATACAACGATGCCGTCTAGCCTCTCATCGACATCCAGTTCCGCTACCGACGCACCAACCTCTGCGCAGCCTGCCTTCGACGTCGTGCAATATATGCAGAACCTAGGGAGACAAGTGCAGGCTCAAAATCAGGTAACTAGATTCACAAGAGAGTCATCTTCCCTTCCTGACACCCCGTAATGTAGTTCATGCGCAATGCGTCAACACAGCTCGCTGAACAACGCCAGGTGTGGCTTCTTCCTGGTCATCCAGATTGCTTCATACTTACTGTATTGTCGGCTAAGGTCATCGAAAAATTAGACCATGTAGGTTCTACAGATCCCTATTTTCTATTTCTTAGAAATGCATACTGATCACGATGACTCCATCGTATTCTTAGAAAGTCATGGTGGTATGCTCCTTTTAATTTGTTTATCCTCCTATTATTTGACCTGGTAACAAGCTCGAAGACGCGTTGCGCCACTCTTCTGCCTATCATCGAGACTAAAGACTTCCGTCATCGATGAAACCTTGTTGCATCCATATATATACTGATATGTGTTTTCACATCAAGTAACGACCTGATCACTTCGGACTGTAGTATCTATTTATCGACCGTTTAATGCGGAATCTATTATCTACCATTGTAATATTATAATTCCTCTAGGCTTAAACGATCAACGATCTTGACATTTGCGGAAATTGATAAAGTCACGAGTGGTTATTGAAAAATTTCTATAAAAAAAAAATAGAACATTCAACGTTTCAAAACAACATATATACTTCATTCATACTGTCCCTAGTTGTATGGAGGTAACCGTAACAGATAACGGGTGGGCCATTGCGTTGCCTATTCAGCGTTATGTAACGGGTAACGGAGGGCTCGTTGCCTCTGCCGGGATAAAAAATTCGTAGAATTTTTTGATTATCTTCTCGTTTAGGGGCGCAACACACTGAGGCGCACAAATTACCGATGCAGTCGTTGCCAATTCAAGGAGGCGTAACGCACAGTTTTTCCCTCGTTGCCTGTTGCCTACAAAAAAAAAACCGTAACGGGCGGGGAGGTCGTCGCCTCCATACAACTAGGGACAGTACTCCCTTCTATCCCCATTAATAGTATAAAATTCAAAGCATAAGTCATATTTCTTCATACATATATCATACAAATTCGATGTAGCATATTATAAACGCAACCAGTCCGTATCATTTTCTTTGCGCCCACACCAACATCCTACTTTCTCTAGATCTCGTCACCTTGCACCTTCCATGTCACCTTCTTAGCACGCATTCCGCGTCCCAAGGGTATCTCAGGGACAGAATCCATCGGCGTGTCTCCGTCCTCGTCGACCTCGACATAAAACCAACTTGGGCGTATCCTAGGCTGGTGTTGGACAACCGCAGCTTTTGACCGCCGGGACTTAGCTTTAGACGTAGCCTTGGCTATATCTCTGGGCCTGACAGGCGTTTTTGGAATGCGCTTCCTATTCTGAGTTGACTGAGCGCGCTTGGACTTAGATGGACCAGGAGTGCCAGGCGCAGGGCTTGCGGACGAAATTGTAGAGAGAGGAACACGGGCGCTTGGTTTCACAGGGGACCTCAACAACTCCACATCAGCCGCAACCGCACGCCCAAGCGATCTTGTAATTCGGGCCTCAATTACCGACTTCGGTGCCAGAGTCTGTGAATTGTACGCTGGGGCATGGCATCTGAGCCAGTCGTGTATCAAGGCGCTGGCCATGGACAGTCGCGCACGCGGCTCGCTGCAAAGGAGCTTTTCGATAACGTCTCGCGCTGGAGGAGATGATGAGAATAGGTGTACACATGGGTTCGGAGAGAGAAAAATACTCACAATGCTCGGTCAATTTTCTGTTGTTCATGCACGGGTAGCGCTGCCTGATCACATTTTTGATCTCAGCACCTTCCGTGAATGGATTCACCGAAGGTGCTCCTGCGTCGCGCTCAAATAGCTGTTCTCCGGTCAACCTGATTGAGAAAAACGCAACATGAAACTTTTACACGTAATGGAACGTATGAAATAGAACCATACATCTCGTATATGACAACACCGACGCTAAAACAGTCCACAAGGTTGGTATAATGAGCCACAGGAGCGTTCCCAAGCTCGGGTGCAGCATATAATGGAGTTCCGCAGACGGTCTTTGGAATACATCAAACCATACGTGAGTGTTGGAGATATATCTAAATAGAAAAGACGTACGCGGAGTTTCTGCTTTCCTTCCACTAATTTAGACACGCCGAAATCAGCGATTGTAACAAACGGAGGCTCGTCGATGGTGACGAGAATATTCTACGAAATTTACAATTAAATCAGAACGAAAGAGAAAGAGACGGATATTAGAAAACTGACGTCTGGTTTCAAGTCCCGGTGTACGACTCCTTGTTCGTGAACGTACTAAAATTCGCATTAAATCGGCATCATATGGTATTTAAAAAAGGATTAGACTCACGGCCATACCTGTACAAACCTGATAAGCAATGTCTTTCGCCAAGATTTCGGCTAAGGAAAAGAATATGTTCGTGAGATACAATCAAACGGGTAAAAAACAAAGATTGACTTACGGACACCATCTGGATATTTATTCATATATATGGATAAATTCCCTCCATTCATGTAAGGCAATACAATGCCTGAATCCATGTCAACGTGAGCCAGACCCTAGCATGCAGTGATACGACAAAATACTTGCCAATCATGCCATTAATGTTGTCTTGAACCGACATGAGTAATGAGCACACATGTGGATGGTCTAGTGTCTTCAGGATTTCTATCTCTGACTCCACCAGCTTTTTGGTTTGGTCATATTGAAACTTTCCAACATTCTTGAATGTTATGAGCTTGATCGCGAAGAACTCTCCGCTCGCCCTATGTAGCGCTCGATGTACGACTGCGGTGCTTCCGTCTCCGATGTTGACGTCGAAATCAAACAAGCGTTCCAATTCATTCTTAGGAGGCTTTGCGAGATGACGGTAGACGTATCCTGCGTTTATGGAGCGAGGATCAGCATTTTTACTTCGAAGAAGATCCAAAGATATAAGGACGTACTGATCTTCATTCCCAAACAGATTTCATTCCCGTCACGCAACATGCGCGTCTCGCCTTTTAATATCTTGGATTCATTGAGCTGAATACGTTAAACTCAATAAATCGAACAAGAATGTACCTGGGAAAAGGACTTACATATGTTCCATTGGTTGAGGAATCGGCTATCGACACGCTTTCTCCTCCTTCCCATTTTAGCACGCAATGGCAGTCGCCTATAGAGAAATCGTCAGTCGCATGTATCTCCAACAGTGGCCATAAAATATTCTTACTGATATGCGACTCAGTGTGGCGGATGTTGTTGTCCTTTCCACGGCCGATCTTAATGACTTTATCGGTGAGCGGAAACCCAATCCGCGTAGCCTTCTCTCCGCTCAACAGGTCAATAAAGCCCCAGTATTCGCGCGCCATCTCTTGTAAAACTCTCTCCTGCTCCCCTTCGGGTGCAGGAGTGCCTTTTTCTGTCGGAGCGACACTCAGGCGAGAGACGGTTGTCTCGGAATCCGTCGTCTCCGGGTGCATGTCAAAATCATCGATGTCCATCATGTTGAATGATTCCCTCTGTGGTAAAAGTTGTCGTCGTAGGTTGAGGTTAGAAAGGACACAGTAACGCAAATTTTTAGGTCTCGTTTTAAACCTCAGCTTGGACCTGTCATCAGTGGCACGCAAGCGTCGTTGCGCTTACAGTTCAACCTCCTGCGCTTGAGCCAAGCAACAAAAATGCATTGTTTTGCCACTGTGACACTCCTTTACACGGAGCAAAACTGTAAGACGGCAGAGCCGCAGTAAGTACGCTGTGTCCCAAAATGGAATCTAAAGCAAAGCCAAGAAGATGATGTTTCGCCATTCAAGCAACCTATGATTCTTCTCACGCTCTTGAGCGCCTATCTGAGCGCCCGGACCCTCAGACCACCCCTTTTTGGTTCAATTTGCTTGCTCAAAGTGACGGATGAGGAAAAAGAGTTTCTCCTTGTGCCACTGAAGGCATGATACAAAGCGAAGAAGAGAAGGAGAGAAGAGCCAGCGATTATTGACGCTGTGCAGGTGGTCTGTGTCTCACCTCGCCATCTAGCTTCAAGCTCGTAAAACGAGTCGTTTTACTAATTGACAATTCCCCTTGGATATTTTTTTTATGACGTAGCAGCAGCACAGACCAACTGCGTGAATTCAAGGAACCAGAAATAGACCTGGCAGTGTACGTGCGAAGCGGAAGTAGTAGCGTAAGAATGGCAATCCGATCAATACATGATAAAATGAGTGGTTAAAAAGGAAGGATCGCACGAGTGGAGAGATGAGTATGGCCTCAGGAAGCAAAGTGCCCGCACTACATACAATTATTTTCGAGTAATCCTTCCTTCGTCAAGTCAGAGAGGCGCTCGAACGGTCGTAACGTTTATATCGAATTTGTATGTGGTATATCTCGACGTTATTTCGATCCTTAGTGTGGAAAAGGGCAAAGAATCACCACGAGGATGTACGACGCCACTGAGAAATCTTGCGTGGGAACCTAGAGACGGGCGCTTAGATGGCGATAAGATAAGGAATACAGATTCTCTTCAGTTCGGCTCCGTTAACTGTTGCTCCCATCGTTCTATATGAGTTTCATACTTTATAACGACCAGCCAATTGACACATGAAAGCTCATGTATGCGCATGCAACGATTCTTCAATTTTGTATGTATGCAATAAGTTATATTGATCATCAGAAAGAAGCAGACCCATCCGGCATACGTTATCATTACATATCTCAGCGAAAGTTGCTCACATACTGTGGGAATAAATATTTTGCAAGGCGAGCTCACAAATCCATCCCCCCCCCACCATGCCTGCTTGACGTCGGGCTTGAACCGAGAGACCCGCTTGTTATATTTCAAAATATTCCCCACTCCTGAGAATTGTAATTCACACTGCAAAAATACGGGACATAGTACGGTAGCGTTTATGTGCAAACCGTGTGGACTTTATTTTGTGTCGTCTGACTTTGGTGCGCACTTTCTCGATGGTCGAGCTTCCTGAACTGACAGAATTTCACGATTCAGCACACTCATATACGGAGCCCTCAAATCCAACAACCACGCTGCTTGATGTATGCGATAATATTACCCCAGCACCCCAACAGGAGGCAACGCTCGACGCGCCGCTGGGTGGATGCGATGGGCCTCAAGATGGACGTAGTTTGTGCATTCCTGCGGGGTATACAGCCTATTGTCAGGGATGCGACTTGTGGCTACGAAGCTCGGGTGCGCTGGACGACCACCTCCGCAATGTGCAATTCAAGGTTGTTTCAGGATTCGTACAGCATCTCGAGAGCCAAGCGTGTGGTCTTGCAAAGATGGCGCAGATCGAGAATTATTTCAATGATCTGACCGGGCAGTTTTCTTGCATGTTAAAAGTTTGAGTTGCGTTTCCGCTCCACAATGACAATGGACCTTCCCTTGTCTTAAGAACGTTAGTACCTGCAGATACGACTTCGCACAATATTCTACATGTATTTAACACTTGTGGAATTCATATCCCGGCATCGCTCCACAGGCGCCTATTCACGTGCACTTCTTCCGCTCAAACTTACAGCATGGTAGAGCAGGAAGTCGACGGGACTTATTTAGAACAGAAATCAAGAACCCTGAAACGTTGACGCGTTGTACTCGCTTCTGGGCTATAAAGTGGCTCGCATTAATATTCTCCCTTTACACATCGTTCTCAAGCAATTCTCAAGCACGATCCCTCATATTATGCCCAATACTCCCGCCTGTCTCATCTGCTACAAAAGCTTCAAAACAGTCAACAGTCCCAGAACGCATGCTGGGGCCAAGTGCCGTCAACCGAATCCTTACATCTGTTATTCGTGCAAATTGACATTCTCTTCCTGGCACGCGATACAGCAAGGTGAGCTAGTTTTTTTATTCGGTCGGACGATATCATTAATACGTTTATACTCACACGACGGGCAAAACGCGAGGCGGTCCAATATGGACCGCCCTAAGGTCGGTTGAACCACCCTTGAACCACCCTTGGTAACTCCCTTGGAATTTAAACCAACGCGTTTGCAACGTGTTGCTGACAAAACCTTTTAAAAGATATTGAATAATAGTTAGTGCTTCAAAGTTAAGGTTGATAGTCAATTTCACGCATGACATTGCCATTAGATCTGTTCGACGATGTAGAATTTTTAAACAAAAAATTATTGACTAATAAATTATTGAGGAGACTGAATAACTTATTTACTGGATTTTTAGACGTGCAGCTTGCTTAAGTCTAGAACAACATGCGGCTCAGTGAAGGCTTAATGAAAGGGATCACAAAGAAAAGTGATCCCGTTGTGAACTTACATAATATACGCAGACAATTTTCTTACCGCCTTGCTAAGGGTGACCCAACCGACCTTAGGGCGGTCCAAGTTGGACCGCCCCGTGTTTTGCCCGTTGTGTCAGCACAGGAAGACTTCGAAAGCATTCAGGCTGGTGTTAGAGTGCTCAGAGTTGTCGCTGAAGAAATATATTAATCTTGGCGGGTATGTGGACTGAAAACGCCGGTCAGTTTCTCTTAATGATGATATCTCTATAAGACTCTGGCTCTACGCGTGAAGCATTTTTTCTCGAACTACGCGCTTTGCCAAAGTGAAGAAATCGTGAAACAAGACTTGGTCAGAGGGAATGGGGGTGATTCGAGGAAAGAAGAGGCGAACAAGACTTCCGTTTCTATACGTCAAAACGGCGTAGCTGCTCAAGATCACATAAATATAAATGACTACGTCTCGATTTTTATCCTGAATCCCTCTGCCACTCCGCAGGACATCGACACCGCAGATCAATGAGATTTTGATCGTGTTGATGTGTTCAAATTCCAACGATCCGCGCAGCGTTCTCGTAAGGAACGTTGCCATGCGAGAGGGACCTTAAATGACCATGCATCTCCGTTTGTCGTTTATTGAAGGGCATGAAAGATACCGTTGGGCATGGTAGATCCTACCCTTGAGAATTCAGCGGAGCCGGCGGCGGATTCGCAATGTTCAGTTCGTTTGGGTCATCTAGGGTCCATTCAAGGCGGCGCCATCGCCGTCCGAATGAGCAGAAGGCCTATACCGTGACGCAGACGTGAATATGAGGCCATTTTATTCAATTTTTTGTTTGCTCACCTGTACCGCACATTCTACGACGTCCATCCTCCGAGTCCGTAACCCTAAAATCAGCAGAATCTACAGAGCCGTTGAGCTACTGCAATCCATCGAGTCTAGCATGCGACAACCGGGCCTCCTCTTCGGTGACGCAGCAACCAGATCGAGTACATGTCAGCCGTGTACTTCAACAACGTCGTGCCGGTATCAAGCCAGTACTATCAAGCCAGTACCGTCTTCGTATTGCAAAGGTGTTTCCTTCTACTGCATGGTCGTGGCAGTATGAATCTGTAAGAAGGATAGGCGTTAAGCATGACGTGTAAGCTGACTTTAACTCACTGCCCGAGTACCATAGCTCTCTTCTGCACGATATGCATGAGCACGGAGAGTTGGTTCAACAGAACCGATGACGAAGAAAAACACCGAGACTCATCGTTACGTCGGGGCTCGTCGCGCGGAAGATACCGCAGAATGAAACTCCGATATTCATCGAGTTGGAGGCTTGTTGTACAAGAAGTGACTCGGACTTGACGGAACATTCATTTCGATTATTTAGGGCAGCTATCGGTCCTGGCTGCCCGATGTCCTTCCATTCTCGCGTCTGTATAACAAGTATAATTGTGATAAGCACTACAAATTATGTTTGAAGCATGGCTGTTGTGCGTCTTCCGACATCTCCTTGGATCTATATTCGTCCATTTGTACCCTATTTTTGCTGACCTGTTATTACAGGGGCATTTGAAATGCAGAAATGTTCAACTTGTAGGCAGAGATGATAATTATACTCTTATTTTAACACCGGTAAACGCTCCACAAACAGATCCAGCGCAACGGAGTAGCAGAATCCTCTGTGAATTGCGATGTATGCCACCTTTGGAATCAGAATTCATCTACAAAATATGCATGGCTGTGAGAAGAGATTAGATGGAAGTGCTTTTAAAGCAATGCTACACTTTCGATATGATTTTATCTTGGTACTTTGCATAAAATCGCGCTTGATCGCTATTCACCTACATCGGCATTCCAATAACATTTTGACAGTTACACGGATTCCCTAGCCTACTACATAGCCGTCCGGTACCGTATATGCTAAACAAGGATCCTGTCTGTTCTCGGACTCGTGCTTGCTTCATGATGTGCCCACTTTCAAAGGTTCCCATATTTCGTGGTGCAAGAAATGGTTTCGGCTCCACATCATGGGAGCCGTATGTTCCTAAAGATCCAGGTATGCTAATCATAATCTCCCCTTTCGTATGACAACCACGTAAAAATAGCTCATTACTCCTCTTCCTGAGAGAAAGCCTAAAAAGAGCTTCAAAAATATCGTTTTTCCCATACGCTATTTCCAAAACATGATCAATTTATAATTAGACGCGAGAGCCTGGTCATCTTCCGTAGCTCTGGACACCTTCCGAGCGTATTCGTAGCACAATCTGAAGTCTCGGGCCACTACGACATTTCTCGAGGGGGTTCCAATTAAAGTACGGGTTCTCATTCCTCGACCTTACACCTCGCGCACGTTACCCACGGAACACCATTACCAGCCCGGTAATTGTGCGGATAAAACATAGGCGGAGGCCAGTAGCTCATTTGAGCGACCATATCTCCTTCACAAGCTGTGTTCAGCGCCCGTTAGGTATGTGCTATTCCACTTGTATGGTTCCGTCATTCCCGCCACTGCGTATCGAGCCATCCAATTCGTTCACGGTGTTTTTAGCTGATCACCAAATGTAGTTATGTGGCGGACTCAGCGACAGATGCGACTCTCATCTATTAGAACATGAACCGCTGTATAGGGTCAGAAAAAACGTATAAAAGGTGTATGTGCAACACTGAAGAACCTCACCATTCATTTGGCCTACCTCGTCTCAACAAGTCCTCGTCAACTTACAATGGCTTTCACGCGTCTTGCCACCATTGTCTCCCTTGCATTGGGCGCCATCACAGTCAACGCAGGCCTTGTCCGACGCGTTACCTGCGCGAATGGCAAGACTACGACCAACGCTGTCTGCTGCCGTGAGTACATCCTGCGACCTATCATTTAAGTCATATTGTAATATATATGTGTTAGCTCTGTTCGACGCTGTTGACTTCTTGCAGACCAACCTCTTTGATGGCTCCGAGTGTGGCGAGGAGGCGCATTCTGCTCTCCGTCTTACCTTCCATGATGCCATTGGATTTTCCATCCATGGTGGAAAGGGAGGAGGTGCTGACGGTTCCATCCTTGCGTTCAACTCTACCGAGCTTCAATTCCACGCCAACGGGGGGTAAGAACCTACTTCGTATAACATCTTCTTTTACTGAATATTCCTTCGTAAACAGAATCGACGACATCATTGCAGGTCAATTCCCTGTCTTCCAGACACTCAGCCAGCAAATCGGAATCAGCCCTGGTGACTTGTAAGCATATTTCTACAAGTACGGCGCTATGCACATTAAATTGAAATATTCATCGTTATCACAGCGTTCACCTTGCGGGTGCTGTTGGCACAGCCAACTGCCCTGGTGCGCCCCGCCTCGAGTTTATGTTTGGACGCCCACCTCCCGTCGCACCCGCACCCGACCTGACCATCCCGGAGCCGACGGACAACGTCACCTCTATTCTTGCCCGTTTCGCTGACGCCGGATTTTCTCCGGAGGAGGCCATCGCTCTTCTCTCGTCCCACACCATCGCTGCTGCCGATGTTGTCGACACGACGATTCCAGGAACACCGTTTGATTCCACCGTCGGCACTTTGTGAGTGGCATCGCACGTTCTCTGCTTCAATTGCGATATTAATTCATTACAACTTGTTTTATAGTGATTCTCAAGTCTTCCTCGAGGTGTTGCTCAAGGGTACTTTGTTCCCCGGAAACGGCTCCCAACCTGGTGAGGTCCTCTCCCCCATCGCCGGTGAGATGCGTCTCCAGTCCGACTTCGTCCTGTCGCAAGATCCTCGCACTGCTTGCTTCTGGCAGGCCATGGTCAGTGAGTATCCATTTCACATCTGTACATGCTTCTAGAAGGCTTGCTGACATCGTATTGTAATAGACAACCAGGAAAGGATGACCACTCAATTCAAGGCAGCAATGGCTAAGCTTCAGACTCTCGGCCAGAACACAAAGAATCTTGTCGACTGCTCCGATGTCGTCCCTGTCCCAGCTTCTTTCGCGGGCCCCATCACCTTCCCCGCGAGCTTCTCGATGGCTGATGTCCAGATCGCCTGCCCCCAAGAAGCCTTCCCAATGCTTGCGACCGTTGCTGGACCCGCTCCGACTGTCGCACCCGTTCCGGGATCTTAAATAGCCGACTTTCGAGGGTTGTCTTCTTTTTGTATTTATTTTCATCTGTTCGTATATATGCGTCCACCCTCAGTCAAAATAATATATATTGCCAGCGTTCTTGTCTCCTACGCTCTTCGGATCTGTCTGAACAATAAGTCATAGAATTGCAGCACGTAGATTTACATAAAGCCTAAAGGCAATAATTCAATGCTGCGAATCTTTGTGCAAGTATTTGGCTCTGGTGATACAAAAGGAAAGCGCTATGACAGTATGCTCTGATATACATAATCTTACTGCCGCTTGGTCTATAGAAAGTACTTACCGCTATTTCTGTCTGATATCATGAGACCTCATATACTTATCGGTTTCCCAGTCCCCGTCGAAAAACTATTATGCTTCGCGGGGCCGCGACGAGCGCGGCAGAGCCCACTACGACGCTTTGCAACACACACCACCGCATGAAACACGACTGCGAAACCGCGCAAAATAGTCGCGATTAAAGTAGTAATTTAATTACTTTCAGACGTTTTCTGTTCAATCGATCCAAAATAAAAACGCGATGGATATGAACGGCTCGGAATGGAGGCGGTAGGCGATCTATAATCGGTTTACTAAAGCGGTGACTGAAGCGCATCTTTCCAAAAAATTGCGTTTAATATCAGAGGCTTCGTTTAGACAGGTTAAAATCGATACCTTAGAGGTTCGGCGTACAATGCATATGTTGGTAATACGTGGGCTGTTGTTTCGGCAAAAGAGTTTATGTCTCGCTTTAGGCCGAAGTCGTTTTGAAAACATTGAATAGTTTTCTGCACACGATACGCACGCTTGCGCCTTCAATACCATTATTTTTAAAACACATTCCCCAGACAATAGATGCAGAAACAACCACGCGCGATTCTTGAGAACCGATCTTGCATCGTCCCAAAGAAGTCCATGAAGACGTAAAACTGGCTCATCGTCCAGAAAAACAGGTGCACGTATGCCGCTAGTCCACCTACGAAGAAAGACGTCGTACAAAAAACTCGCACCATCACTTGGAATTCTGTTGCGACCGCAGCCTTCACGAGACACAGCAAGAACGCGAAGCGTACGGTGAACACTTTGCGGAGCGCAGAAAAAATCATGCAAAATATCGCTGATTTATTTAGATTTATGATGATAACATTGTTATGTATGTGAGATACAAACGAACGGGTTAATTCGTTAAGGGTAGATGCTATGAATTATCAGTAAGAGCCTGAGATACTGACGACACACGCAAAACTCACCACAATTGATACCCCTTGACATCAGCCAATTCATGTCCACCAATTCATCTGTTGGCGAGTCTTCAACAATGGCAAAACACACATTTTCAGTCCGCACACTAGCAGGGATGGGATAAGTGACAGATCTCTGGATAGCAGCAAGGAGAGAACGACTGGAAAGTACGTCTGCAAGCAGAGGGTGGACCGAGAGACAAGGCTGCGCGAGACCATCGACAGCAAGGTAAGTAGCACGTGTGTCGCCGAGAATGAGAGTCGTGATGGCGATGAGATGATAAGGAAGAGAAACGAGCGAAAGAGTAAGATTGGAGGAAGAGAGTCGAGCGACGTGGTTTTCCCCTGGATAGGCTGGGTATTCTTACCTAAGAATCACAAAAAAGAATTCGAAAAAGGAAGGAGGAGGAAGAAGAAAGGAAAGACCATAGAAATTTGCAAGCAACTATACAGAGCTTATGGCGTTGGAATTTACTTATAAAAAGTGTATTTTATGTACTGGGATATTCAAATTTTTCCCCAGCGCGTTGCGCATCCCGAGAATGTGTCTCGGACACACAATAGACATGCTCAAGGGCAAAAAAATGCCACACCACCCAGAACTCAATTTGAACGTCTGAAAAATGAGTTTCAAATACCTCAATATATAATCATTGCATTTATATTTATTTGAACTCGTGAAACGGCAGGAGGCACCCAGTATGGGCGCAATTTCAATGAAGTCGGCGTCTATGCAAAGGTGAATCCGGGCCGCATCACGTGGCGTGGCAGATAACAATTGGAGTCGAGTTATCTGCCATGGTCCCCATTGCTCACCCTCAAGGGCATTTCACAGAATTCTTAAGAGACAGTTTTGTCTTAGGCTATATATAGTGTGTACTTTCCGATTTTCAAAAATTTACGTTTAGTTATGGGCGCTCAAGACACGATATACAGTGGACAAAGTAAGGTATAAGGTGGA
>MU155593.1:0-20657 GCA_015484465.1 Pholiota conissans
TTTATTATATTCAAATATATTGTAGCTGTGTTCGTGCAAAATTTCATGTAAATTGGAGCAAAACTGATTGACCTGGAGGCGTTTTCCTCTGCATCACGGTGGAGTTGGAGGAGACGCGCGCTTGAGACGCGCACGGCCTAATCAGGCTATGGCGGACTGATGCGCTATCCAAAATTGGCCGCATAGGTAGTATTTTCACTCTCTGACTTTGTATTTCGATTTTACACAGTGTGTAGACACTTCACACTTATTATACAGTCTATGGCCTTCCATTTCATACAAAAATAATGTGGAAAAGCCCTCGATAACTCATAAAATTTGAGTGTCTCAGCATTTGTGACTCTGAGGGCCGTGTCACGCCTGTCACATAGGCCGCGGCCCTAACAGGGATTGGTCAACTCCACTTTTAGCACACACACTTCAGCTTGACCCCAGATCCTGTCGTTGACTTTACGATAAAGCGTCTCCGCTTCCTGTATGACAACCTCGGCCTTGGCCCACTGATTTCCACGGATATATACCCATCCAAGCGTCGTCAGCGCAGTCGGTATTTGGATGACGTCCAGCGCGACTTTAGTTGCCGCGATCAGACATTCTTCAGCTGCCGATAGCTGATGCTGTTGGATGTAGATGTGGGCCAGTAGGTTAGCGGCGTTGAGCTCACTCATGGGAGCTTTGATCTGTCGGAACAAAGAAAGAGATTGCTGAAGCGTTTGTTGTCCCTTAAGAATGCTGTCCGTCCTCAGATATACATATCCAAGCTTATCCAATGCGTTTCCCTCCCCGATGGCGAAGTTCGCGCGACGCGACACGTCTAGTGCTAAAGCAGCGAATTCTTCTGCCTTGTCCAAATTGTTCGGCTTGATATGTAGGTCTGCCATATTTCCGTACGTGTTTGCTTGTCCGAGAAGGTCCGGAATGTGCTTATAGATCTCGAGGGTGCTGTTGAACCTCTCTTCTGCCTCTGAATACATATTTTTCGCAAGGTACAATCGTCCGAGATTCTTGCGCACATTTGCTTCTCCGACGCAATCGTTCGTATGAACGTACGACTCTAGGCTTTTCCCTAATGTATTCTCCGCCTGGTCTGACTTGCGCATTTTGAGTAACACCGAGCCAATGGACTTGAGTGCTAAGGCCTCTCCTATAATATTCTTCCCTTGGCTGAACAAATACAAAGCTTCCCTATAGCACTTCTCAGCAGCATCTAGACTTCTATCCCAGCGATATAGCTCGCCAAAGGCTATAAGGCATTCGGCGTGCAAGTTGAGAAGGTGAGCAGATTTCGCAAGCGCTAGTTGAAGCGCATCGCGACCCGTGTATCCAATGTACCGCGACCAGTTGCTCAACGAGCATGTTGCCTCGACAAGCTTGGTCATGTCTTGAACAGTACTAGACGTGTACCCTCTTTGAAAGATGGAGTGTATGTTGTTAATTTCGGGGATAATGCATGCGATCTGCGCCGGATTACAGAGAATGGACCCCGAAAGTGACAGAAAATCGATGTAATATTGAATGAGGTTTGCGAGGCGCTCTGAAATTTCAGAAGGGAAGAATTTCCAACAAAAGAGACGGACAGGAGATAGAATCCGTATCCTAGATTCGGCGCTCAACAAAGCGACAGAACGTAGAATTCTTAAAGGTCTGTGAATGTCAGCTGCCAATAATTCTTCTACCTCGGTGCGTGTGCTGGATGGCTCCCAAGGCGTTTCAAAGTTGTCCAAACATAAGACACTAGGACCATTGCTTAGAATTCGTCGTGTAAATGCGAGAATATTAGATGGGGCAGCATTGATGCTCAGCATGTTTCCAAGACCATAGAGAAGACTATCTGCGTTCATCATGCTTTCGCAAGACAAGAAATATCTTCGTCCAAAGCGTTTCTCGATCAGCGGATTGTGGAGGATAAAACATGCTAATGTAGTTTTCCCAAACCCACCGCCTCCCAGTATTATGATACGAGACGATTCCTTTGAAAGGAGAATCGTCAGCATGCAGTCGATCTGTTTATCTCGTTGAATGATAAAATGCGGTTTCGGAGGTAGAACATGTTCTGCGCTTCGCCTAGAATGACGTATTTAAGATATTTTCGAACACTAGGGCCCGGAGGACTTACGTCAACGTCGACATCGACTCGGATAACATGGTCTTATTGGCCGCTTCAGTAGTAGCCTGCTCCAATTTGATGTCAACAAGTATATCCTGACAATCAAGAGAATCATCTATCATTATATTGGTCCAACAACTATTTATGTAGCAAAAAAGCTCACTACGATGAGTTTGATGTTTAACTCGTCCACGCGGTGATCCAATTCATTCAGATCGTCTAGTCCGCGATTGATAAATTTCGCAATCGATCGTCGGGAACGATACTTCTCGAGCGCATTATAGACGGCTGTGAGAGTGCTAATCAGTGATCAGTGGGGGGCCGAGTCGCTTAGTCGATTACAGCATTCACAATGTCATACCTTTCGCATTCTTCGAGGTGATTCTTCAGTCTGGTCAAATTCTCTAGTCCGTTAGACTTCGACACTTCTTCCAACCGCTCGTATATAGACTTTGTGATTCTGAGGACCTTGTCGATGATTTCTCGGCATCTCTTCTTGTTGGATTTGAATTCCTGGAACCAACACGAGCTCATTATAGCATACCTTTTCACGTAAACATAGGCGTTGAGAGCGTACCTCTCTAATTTTGATGGACTGGAGAACAATTCCCGATAGCCCCTTGACGTACGGTACATTTTGCAGTACCTCCCCGACCTCCTTGACGATTGCGCTGACGGTGTCTATGAATTAGAGGGAGTTGTCATCAACATTGTTTGAGTTCGAGTTATCGTCGATTGGGATGGCAGTTCGCATTTTCCCACTACTTCGGTACTTGGTGGTTGAAGGAATAGAAAGAAAAGCATTGCCACGCATTCATGTCGGGCGCCAAACATACCTCTGATGCGATAAGATAAGATAGTGAACGTATTTCACACGGCGGCATCGTTACCCAACTTTTTCGGGTGCCAACTCCAAGTCTTATGCTTCTTCCGGGCTACGCATCCAAGAACTTCCTATCTTTGGCTAGATTGCACCATAGAAACGTTTCCAGCGCGCTCAGTCAAGCACCAAAACATACAAAGATGGCCAAAAAGAAATCATCCACGCCAGGTGAAGAGAACCTCCTTTTGCCAACCCCGCCCTCAAGCCTGCCTATCGTGGATACCCACACGCATGTCGCGTCGACATACGAGCACTATCGCGGGAGATACAAAGAGGGAAAGTATCTCGACGCCTTCTCGTTCGTCAAGGCCATGTACGAAGGGCGCAACGTGGCTTCGGTGGTGGACGTTTGGTGCGAAGCTCCGGTGCACAAACAGTGGAAACAATTTGCAGACGCGGCGCAGGACAATGAGAAGTGGGGCGGTTTGGAGTATTTCTTCGTGATGGGTGCCCAATTTTGTGTTCCTTCAATATGATTTGAGATGTTAACCAGCTTTCAACAGGTGTTCATCCGTGCGTGTATTCTTTGGATGCGTCAGCCACTTTTATCAAGAACATGCAATAGTCATGACGCTAAATCATACACCGACGAAGTTGAGAACGATATGTGCGTTTTTCACCTCTCAAATCTCATTCGCTATGCTGAGGTTTTGACCTAGCTTAGAAGCCATGATGCACCCCCGATGCGTAGGATGGGGTGAAATGGGCCTCGACTACCACTACGACAACTCACCTCGCGAAATCCAGCAAGAAGTTTTTGCGCGTCAGCTCAGGCAGGCTGTTCGACTAAAGAAACCTCTGACTATCCATACGCGGGAGGCGGATAATGATACGGAGCGTATTCTGAAGGCGGAGGTGCCGAAAGATCACCCTGTGAGTCATTTATTCATACTTGTTCATCCAGCTACCCTTGGCTGTTGGATTTTATCCACATTCTGGGATTTCGTTCCACCATCCACCGTTCTTCCTGAAAATACACTCATTCTCTTTCATCATCGTCAGATCCACATCCACTGCTTCACAGATTCTCCCGAATTCGCCCAGCGACTACTTGATCACTTTCCCAACCTGTACATTGGAATTACAGGTATGGTTGCTTTACTTCGTTCTCGAAATCTATATCGATAATGTTCTTCAAGGCGTCATCACATATTCAACGAACAGCGACACCTCAACGGTCATCCGCAACATGATGGCACCCCCTGAACCCTCGATCGAACCATCATCGCTTCCCCTGCGCATTCTTCTCGAAACTGACGCCCCCTACATGGTTCCTGCGAACCTGTACGAGGATCTGCCCGCAATCAAAGGCAAGAAACTACCCGTATGCCACAGCGCGATGGTGCCGTGGACGGCGAAGTTTGTGGCCAATGTCGCGAACGGTGGCGCAACTGGTTTGGTGGAGACGGAGGGACGGTGGAATGCGGACGAGGTGATGCGTGTGGCGAGGGAGAATGCGAAGAAGGTATACGGTGTTTGAGGATGCGCTTGCATTATAGAAGGGACATAATGTCACCGCAAGTAGATGATATGATATCAAATCGTTTTTAGTTGAGCCGATTCATCTTTGCATGGTGAGAAGTTGAAGGTGTTTCCTGTCTTGTGCTGGCATTTTTTGCATTGCTTGAAACAACAGTCATGCGTGTTTTGGTTCCAGCGGCACTTGATGTCGAGAATGGTTCTGACCATTCATGTATCATCGTAACCCTTCGCTGCAAATGATCAGACGCCTGCCTTTAAGAAAACAAGTATCACGCTGTGATGAGGAGTTGGGTAAGCACAAGGTGTGCCTAACTACGAAAATATGAGATACATGAAGCTAGCAGGAAGGCGAGCTACGTGTACATACAACAAAGAATGTGAGGTAACATACTAATGTGGGTACTCTACAAATCCCTAGGATTCCAATGCGAAGAAGAAACAAAGTCCATATGTATGCAATACGAGTCCGAAGTCCATGTCCGAGAAAGAAAGTCCACAATAGTGGTAGTGGTGGTTTTATTTTGAGGCATTCCGAAGAAGATGAAACCCGGAGAAAACAGCGATAAAAATAGTGACGATGAGACTGACAAACGCAGGGTGCGCTGTGAACCCCATCACGCCGTCACTGCATGCAGCGCATGTCCAACCTAAATTCCATTAGGTCAAAAAAAAAATCTGAAACACAGACTACTCACCACTTGCTAGTGGAGTGTACGCCTGCGGGGTGTACAGTGCGAACTGTAGCCCGCTGTTCTCCTGCATGAAGCCTGGTTTGATCGATGCTCCTGGCCCACGATCGTCCCATACGTGCAGCGTACACGACGCCATTGGGAGCGGATTCTGTGGGTTGTTCTGCTGATACGAGCCCACATCCCACAAGACCTCTGTTGCTGTGCCCGGTATGTGTCCATCCGTCGGTCCGACGGGGTAGGTGTTGCCATTAGCGCAGACAGCAGAGACGGTGAGCGATGTCGGAGTGGCTAGGATAGAGGTGAAGTTCCATGCGAAGGTAATCGTCTCGCCGGGGGCGACTTTGAAGAAGGATGTGGCGGTCTGCGGCGGTTTGGTGATGGTGATTCCTCCAGCGGCGGCGGTTTGAGGTATGGGAGAAAAGCTTGAGCTCGAGCCTGCCGGCGTTTGGGACATCGTGAAAGAGTCGTTCGTGAGTCGTGGATGACGAAAGGAGAGGAAGCGGAAGAGAAGGGCGTCACCGTCAGCGATGAGAAAAGAACAACAGCCGCACTGGTCTAGAGCCGATGGTCACAGCAATGCGGCCTGCGATTCCCGGCGTGCCAATTATAACATAATTCCTATTTTAGGACGGGTGGCACGTAGTCTCCCTAGACAGACCAAATAACAGATGACGCATGTGCACGGACTTCAAACGATGACCGACGCCGAGGCGTTTTGGCTTGCCTTGAACGTTGTTGAGGTCCTTCAAATCAAACCCTGCACTCCAAGGTAGATGGATAGAATGTGGTTAAAACCCTGTGTCAAGTTCTTCGTTTAAAAGTTCGTGTCAATTGAAGTAGAAAACATACCCACCAGACCTTGACTAGACCCAAAGTAGTCTCCGTCCACGTTCAACCATAATCAAGTATTGTTGGTGAGTCCCATAGACATATTCTGCACGATCTGGCTTAAACATGCATGTTCAATGAAGAGCGCATATATTCAATGAAAACGGGTCTTAACTGGCTGGATTCAGAATATGCCTTCTGTGACGCGTTTGTAATCGTCGGGCGCAAAACAGAGATAGTCCACGTATGATGGTAGAGAAGGAAGAGGTAAGCATTGAGATTCGACGCGATATACGGATCTCACATGACCAGCGCGCAATCGCGTTCGACGAGCGTGTACCATTTATGTCGCATATATAATCATTATTCGTAGACAAATACCCCAAGTCTTTCAGTCTTTCGGGAGAAAAAAAAATAACTATGTAGAACTAAATGTTAGCACGTATCAAAATCTATATCTCGAATGCCAGTTTGCAAACAACATGAAAAGTTTCAGAGTGGTTTACTCCCAATTCCAATCTGAGCCGTATTCCACTTCGGCTTCTACTATGCGTTAAAAAGAATCAGTGGATGAATATCTCGATATTAAAGAATATTTTGCGCACCCTCAATAGGCGTACCAGTTGCGCCAGGTTCGACGTCCTCGATGAGCTCCATGCGCCCGAACGAGACATCCTCCCAGGCAAGGAGCTCTGGCTCCTCTTGAACAGTGTCTCCTCGCCTCACCAATCGTTTGTAGTGGCACACCTGCTGATCATTTGTTAAAAAGGCTAAGTCGATGCGTTGCAACTTGTTGTATCGTTCAAACAATATTTTTGCCTCATTTTCGTCGATCGCCCCATTGTAAAAGGTTTGGTACTGGACGGGCGGTCGAACTGAGAACACCAGAATTTTGACATTAGGAGGGATCTTTAGAGAAGTAGCGTTCTACTCCGAAAAGTATATTAGCAGGCGCATCGGATATAGAAATTGCGACTGAGAGCGTACAAGGTTGTAGAGCTCGTATAACTCCAAATACTCCAAGGAGGGTAAGTATCGATCAACAAGAGCAATGTAATCGTTATACTGAAGATAATTGCGAACGGAAAGGGACCGTAAATTGGCGAGTTCGGTGGAAACGCGGTCGAAATCAATCATTTCGTCTCTTCCATGACCACGAATTGACACGCCTTGGAATCTGACGATATTCCGACCTGGAAGGAGGGCGTACATTGTCTTCTGCGTCCCGCGCAAGCTCAGAAGCTTCGGACACGCCGGTGGCTTGACTAACTGTGTGCGTCTGCAGAGCCAATCCAGATGCAACAAGTCCTTCTGCGTGGACAACCACTGCACAAACATATCGCCCACCTCATTCGAGACGTCCTCCTCCTGTTCGATCCATCGAAGCCTCTTCAGCTGGAAGTTAAACTTGTCCAGCGGGACAGCATTGGCATGTTTCGCTGGGTTGATCGCGACCGATAAATCCTTGAGATTGATCATGTTCTGCAGTGCAGACCCAATCAAATCCAAAGTCGTTGAAGAATAATGGGCCAGAGGATCCATCTCGAGGCGATAGGACCGCACGAGCGCCGCGAGCCTGGGATTTCTTTGGACTGTGTCTAGGAATAGGAGATGGCGTTCGTCGGTGTGTTTGGACGTATAAGAACGGTACAGGACATGCTCTGCCTCCGCGCGGAAAGCGTCGCACGAAAGACATAGGTTGCAAAGTGTCTCGAGGTCTTCTATATTGTTGATAATCGGTCGAAAGAGCTCTAGAGGGACTGCAAGTTGGTTTAGAGTGGCCATTTCGCACGTAGAGGGGCTGGATGAAGTAAGTGATGTCGATGAGATATGCATGCGTCATGTCTTCAGATGTGATGATAGAAATCTGCTTACTCGAATTGAACGTCTCGTTAACCGTTTGAAAGTTGGAGTTGAGGTTTTGAACGCTCAAGTTTAAGATGACATTCAGATCGATATCGCCTTATGTAGAACAAAGGCGTCACTGATATACCCGTTTATCGATAAGTTGCTGCCGTTATGCAGAGGATTGCCACGTCAAGCTTACAGTCAGAATCAGCCTTATCTAGCCGGACTATTGAAATCTTCAAGCATCAAGCTTTAACGTTATACATAACGTTCATCGGAATATCCCTTGGACTCGGACACATCGTTCCGGAATAACGATCACACTGAAGGGAATGGAAAGGGATCCAGAAAAACATATATTTTCAGGACTTCTCAACCGCTCTAAGGCCGGTGGAAAGGTTACACATTCAGCTACAGTTTATGAGCTTGTACATCCTGATGATCCCATTTCGACGACGTCGTAAGGACCTATTTATGGTACAGTTAGGTATTTTGCTACTCTGACCCATTAATTAGTCACATACCGTCGTGATCGCTAATTTTTCCTTCAAAGATGTTTGATACATCGCCCGTGGTACACCGCCCGTCAGTATTGTCATCGCCGGAGCACGCAACCCATGAGTTATCGTCCTGGATATGCTTCTCACCCTGCGGATGCTCGAAGCCAAGGAATCTTCCTGGAAGAGTGGGGACGAGGTCCTCCCTGTAGACTACTCAGAAATCTACTCGTCGAATATAGCCAAAAAATGACACACTTATTGTTGACATGGGTGACATCGACATTCTTGTCGATGAAAGCAGCGAAAGCAGGATTTCCAACCTAAGAATGGTTTGTCAGTGATTGAATAGGCATGGACAACTAAGGATATCTACCCGTGGCATTCCATAACCAATCGTCTTGAACGTGATATCAGAGGGCAAGAACAAAGGGAGATAGACGCTCTCAAGCAGCGATAATGCCGCGCCTGATTCAAGAACAGTCGCAATATGCCGTGAGTCTATGAATCTGGAAATACTTCATGGTGCTTACCCAACGAATGACCGACCATGGTAACTTCTTTCAATCCGCTTTTTTGAATCGCGGTATTTACGGCAGCGAGCACGGAAGTCGCCGTCCTGAACGGTCTCAATAGATCATACATTGGGAGCAAATTTGAAAAGCTTACTTGGCATGCTCGTCCGCAAACCCGCTGTGTACTTCAATGTCTGATGAGATGCCGGGAAAGAGTGTCGAATCTAAATTCTTCAAGACGAAGGCACCGTCCGTAACCAGAGGTACACTTTATTGGGCGACCAAATTAGTCCAAGGGAAAAGTGCAGACCAAAAAAAATAAGTTACATTTTGGTGGGGTCGGTCCCTTGGTGTCCCACAATGATGGTCTAGAGAAGAAGTAATTTACGATCATTCAAGGAGTAAAAGAAATTAAGAAAAAGCGTGGTTACCTGAAGCGTAGGATCGACGCCGACATACCAGAACTGAACGTCAATACCATCCCCTCCCGCAGCGATAGGCTGGAACGTCGGATTGGCGTCGCAATTCGCTTATTTATGAATATTATATCAACACCCCATATATTCACCATTTCACAAAAGGCGGGTACTTACTTCCGCAGCTTGAGGCTAGAATCGTCGACGGTTCACAATAAGCCGTTGCAGCGTAGAAGCTGAATGGCTTGAAGGCCGAGATCTCTGCTGCTGACAGAGTCGTAAACGATGAAGCCTGACGGCGAAGAGGCCTCGCATCTGCTTGTGATGAAAAGAGCGTTGCACCGAGAAAGCCCAAGAAGGCTGAACAGCGCAGAAGAGATAAACAATTAAACATTTTGAAGGAAATTAGGCGCTGAAAAGGATCTGAAATGTCTCCTGGACCAAAGAATACCGAAAATAGGCCGGCCTAGAGAATGGCGGAACGACAGAAAGAAAAGAAAGAAAACGAATGTCAAAGACCAAGAAGGGAAAGGGAAAGAATAATCTCACATATGTCTTCTGCCATCCTTTAAGTATATTTCGATGTTATGAAGTTGGTTACAGTTACTCCGGTCAAGCGATTTACCTTGTGATGGGCCCTAGATAGGTTTCCCGAGATTATTTTTGTCGTCGAGTGATCGTTCGGGCCCAACCATCATGATAGTGATTCAGATTTGATGGAAGTAGTGATGCGTGTGCGCTACAGTTCAAGATAATTGCATAGCGAGGTTGCGTCTGCCCAAAGGTTCAAATTCGAACCTTGACCGTACCATTGGCCACTGGAAGGCTTGAAATTGAAGGGAACGTATATATAATATATGTAGCAACCCCAATCTAAACAATTGTTCATACGTCAGATCAAAACGTCATCTTCGCAACGAGTGGCATGTACTTAGCTTAAGCCTGAGATATTGTTCCAAATATTTCACGAGAATATCAGGTCATCTTTGACTTCCATGAGACTTCCATGATGTTGGGATGATCTTTACGCGTCCAACGTCCAACGTTCTGTAAGGTCAACAGATACACATGATGCATCAGGGTTCGGGAGTCGGGCCAATTACGACCGGATCACAAACTTGGGAGGAGTTCCCGAGATCGACATCTATAATTAGCCTTATGTGGAAGAAAACGGTTTATTTCAACCACTCTTAACCCAGACATCACAGTGAATCCAAGCAGGAGTGAAAGCCACCTCTGTTTTACTGTAAAAAACCTAATCGTCCTATATTTTCTCCAAAAAAGCTATGTGGGAACTCGTAGGAAGCCAGAGATCGTGCTCAATAGTGCTACTGTCATTTCCAAGCCATTTGTACGAATAATGTTTCAATGTAACACTGCCAGCGCTCAATGTGGCCCGAGTTCCGACAAACCGAATGTCGACTGAACTGCGACCATGAACCATTGCCGTAATACTAATAAGTACAGAAAATGAGGCGTAAATTGTTCCTGTAGCGATCACATGACTCATTAACTCAAAAATACCAAACGCGAAGCGACGCCAACTCATTGACTTCGACCTCGACCTTTTCCTTCTTCTTTTTCTTTTCATACATAAAATGCCGACAAACGATGCTTACTTCTACACTCCCTGCGTACAAAGCCAGACTCAGTCATGCAATCCTTGTTTCCCACTGGCAACAAGTAACGCTATTCCGATTGAGAGCCTCTCGCTTTCTCAGCTGTACCAGGTTCCAGTCGTCAAGAACTTGATGGAGAACTATCAGTCCATGTTTCGCTTTAACTTGAGGATGGAGAAGGAGAATCAGATGCTACAAGAACGAATCGATGACCTGACTGCGAGGCGGGCCCTCCTGGAGAACGTCAGTAGAATGCATTCGTCTGGAATGTACGTGTTTCAACTTCGGAGATATCAAATAGATCCATGACCTTCTTCATTATTCTAAAGTGAATATCCCCCCGAGATGACTCCAACTGTTCCTTCTACGCCGTCACTCTCCCCCGACGATTCGATATCTCAGGCAGGTGGAAGCCCAGTGCCACCGCCAGCGCAGCCCCTGGATCTCCCATTCAATCGAGAATACAACCGCCCTCCTCAGTACCCATCCTCCGTATTGTGGCATTTTCAGGACAGCCAGCATGATTCTACGGTCATTTCACGCGGAAACAAATCGCGTCCGAACATGGAGCGTTGTATTCGACACCCAGACGGCAGACCCATAGTCCGATACGAATGGCGAGCAATCATGACTTCTGCGAAACGCGCTATTGAAGAGCTACTGCGACCGTTGGGTCCGCCGGGCGATCCATTGGCTACACGGACACACTATAAAAATACGCATCCCGATGCGTGGACGAGGGCTATTGCTTACCTAGAAGCACAGCAACCGCTAACGGCGCTTTGTGCTTCTCATTGGAAAGCGGAGCATGTTCTCGGTCAGATGCTTGTTACAAAGCGTTCAGTGGAGGTACGCTCTGCTCGCGTTAGAGAGTCACGGAGGCTCGCAGCAGCAAACGGAGTGGAGCCAGCTGTAAACAATTTGACGCGTTGAGCGATTGGACCTGTGGGCTTTTGAGAAGCCTACGCATTTAAAATCCCCTCATTATTCCGCCCTTTTTTAGATCAATTTTTCTCATAATTGTAGATTTACACTACTGTATATCAGATATTCAATACCATATTCCCCATTACTTACTAGTACTTAACTCTCAAGTAATACGTTCTACCGTGTACGTAGACAACAGGCAATCTCGGCTATTTCCGAATCGCCTCACCGAGTTGCGACACGTTGATTCTCGAACTTTCAGCCTTAATCGATTAATCCCTGTTCAACTCCTCTGGGTCTCGGTCAATCTCGTTGCCTACAATCAACCTGCTACCGCGCTCAGCTTCAAGTCGACAGACCATTTCATCATGAGGGTGCTGCCCCGAAGATGAAGTAGGATGAATTCGGCTGGCTCCAGGTAAATCGGAATTCTCGTACGTACCCACTATTCATTGGCTGTCGCAATTGTCAACGCTGATAAGCAGTTAAACTTAGAACGCCTCAATGCTGCGAGCAGGCATTGTCGCATTGCATTGTCGAACACAAACTGTCTCGTTCCTTCTCACTGTCTATGGGTGGATGTTAGACATCCCCTCTGTGGTTCGTCTCTCTCCTGCCGCCGTGATAACTCGACCTGCAAGCGACGACCCATCTCCGTTGAGCATGGAAGAGATCCAATCTCCCAGCAGACATCTCGTTTGTGACTCCTGTTGGAATGGTATTTTTTCAGTGTCAGGTTGGCAGACCGTACTGGATGCAAAACAAATCCCTGGTGGCTCTCCTTATTCAAGAGGATATTCATACAAAACAACTTGGGAGGAAATTCGTGCAGCAGCCGATCACTGTACCTGGTGTCGCTTTCTGTCCCGTCCCAATAGAAAAGGAGACGTCGAAGTTCGTGGTTCTCGTCAAGAAGATTCAGATTGTACGCCTTCCGGCGAGAAAACATTGACAATCTCGACGGGAGGAGGAAGCGTAAACAGTGGCTCGGAGTACTATATGTACACCAGCAAGGGTATGTGTGATAACATCTCTGCGGAACTCCGAACATATTGAACGAGATATTTTTTTTTTCCAGACGACAATGCCGCGAAATTCGTGGCCGCTCGAGAACGTATTCGAGATGTGACAACACCGGAAAGCTTCGATTTGGCCCTTCAACTGTTCCATAATTGCACCAAGAACCACCCAAATTGTCCAAAACCTGCAGAAGATACCGCTCTCCCAGACCGCGTTATCGACTGCACCGATACAGAGCTTCCCAGGGTCGTTATAACGCGTGGCCAGCGTGGCCGCTATATTGCCCTTAGCTATGTATGGGGCGCAAGTCAGCCGATGATGACCACGACACATAACATCGAAAGATATTGTACCGACGGCCTCGACGTGACTCAGCTACCTCAAACGGTACGAGACGCTATCATCGTCACACGTAATCTCGGCGAGCGCTACCTCTGGATCGACGCGCACTGTATTCTCCAAGATTCCAATGAGGACAAGGCCCGCCAGTTGGGAATGATGTCCGCCATCTACCGCCATTCGTATCTGACGATTAGCGCGGCATGCGCGAACGCTGCCACAGAAGGGTTTCTCCGCCGCAATCGCCCACATAAAGTTCCGAGTGCGCGCATCCCATATCGTTGTCCAGATGGCACAGATGGCATGGTGTGGATCGCCAGGCGGCGCGATACCAACATTCCCGATGCATCGCATTCGTATTGGGACGAACTTGAACCAATGTCTTTCCGCGGCTGGTGCTTCCAGGAGCGTATGCTTCCACCACGGAGTTTGATCTACGCTACAGATACGCTGAAATACTACTGTCAGACGGAGACCGCCAATATTGGCGGTGCGTTATGCGAACCCAGTACAGGAATGCGACTACCAAATGCGATATATCATTCGCAGCATTCGGTGCTTTCAGATACAGCTCTCAAGATTTATCGTCAAGCATGGCTCGCGGCGCTCTTCGTCTACACCCTTCGCGCAATCTCAGTACCAACGGACAAGCTCGCAGCGATGGCTGGCCTCGTGGAAGAATTCCAGCGCGTATTTGAAGACGATTATCTCGCTGGGTTATGGCGTAAAACACTACTGTTTGACCTTCTGTGGTCAGCTGAGATCGCGGCAGGCGTCGCTTCTCGACCAATATTATACCGCGCGCCCTCTTGGTCATGGGCAGCAATTGACGGACTTATCAGCGCTCCTTACAGGGAAGACAACATAGAAATGTCTCGTGCGGAAATTATACAGTGTAGCGTCACCCCGAAGGAGCGATCGGTACCTTTTGGAGAGGTAACGGCGGGCGAGTTGAAGTTGAAAACTTACTTGTTGGAGGTCTCTCTAGAATCCGACGGATCGGTAATAACGACGAATAACCTTGAAAGGGGGCTCAAATCAATAAAAATCGGATCCATACGTCATGACGCTGGGAAGGATAGGTCAGGAAGATATTATATTGTCCCACTGTTATGGAACTCCCGCGACGCATCGATGGAAGGCCTCATTGTAACGAGGAGAGATGATAGAACATATCAAAGGGTTGGCTACTTTCACAACGAATACGGCCCTAAATCTATCAAGTGGATGGATGGACTTGACCAGGAGGAATTTACCATAGTATGATCATCGATCGAATCAGACGTTCGCGTTAACACTCATCCGCAAGAGATTCTGTGTAATTCAGTTCGTATTATCACTTATCTTTTGTATCTCGAGTACTTTATAGGTATAAATCCATAGATCGTTCGAGATCGGTAAATCTCAATTCAAGCAGCTTCGGAATTCTGCGTTTCCCTCGAGAAAGACATATCCTTCATCGGGAACGTTATGGGCGTGAAATGTTTTGATCCCGCATTTGATACTTCCGTGCTTTGGCTCCGCAGCGAACTTCGAGCGTTGAGTGATGCTAACAAGGAGTTGACGTATACTATATGAGATAATGGACACGAATTAGGAGTGTACCAGCAGTTCTTATCTATATACGAGAAGAGTAGACGTACATTTGCTCAGGGCGAAATAGATGCCCATGAATATGAAACGTTGGGGCCAAATAGCATACTATTCCGACACAGAACTCGCATTAGAATAAACCGCAGATGCGCCCGCCCCGATGCTTTACGTACCGTAACGAAGCAGGCGATGGCAGCTATGCTTGTCAAAAGGCCTATATGGGCATTGAATCCGTGATCACGACTAATACCTATTGGCATTAAGAGGAAACGGAGACGCACCGGTGTTGATACTAAACGCCATCAACTTGGTAACGATCGAGTCGGTCCTAGGATTGTAGTAATCGTATCAATACCCCAACGAAAATGAATTGACAGATGCGTACCGTCTAAACCCAGTACGACTTTGAATAAGTAGCGTACACAACGATACCGCAACGAGGGTATCTGCTACGACTGCTGTAGCGAAGCTTGCATAGAGCATATACTAGTGACAAGCCCGATCGAACTTAGAAGTCAATCATCGAGATTAATGGACTTACAGAAGCCTCATTCATCTTGGCATATGTTTTGAGTATGAATCTATACGAAGGTCAGCTTCTAAGTTAATAGCTGGCCCGAGGAGATCATTGATGAAGATACGTACGACCGAGATGCGAAACCTATGTAAGCATCGGAAATTTAGACGACGCAGCAACGAAAGAAGTACAAAGTTGAGCTCACCACATCCGAAAGCTGTTCGTTCGAAGTCAGTGTCACATCTCGAAAATATAACCGAGGGCTTACAGAATACAGTGAGCGAGAGGACAGTCTGATAGAACATTTATATCAGCGATGAGGAATGATGATAAACAATTGCATATTCTAATAACTTACGATGATGACGGGAAGAACAATCCCCAGAAGGCGCCTTTCCCCACAGACTGAAGAGGTACCTTGATTAGAGGAATGTTCTTTGAGCGGGAAACAGAAACAAGCTCACGAATCGAGACGCGAATTGCAAAGAACCTAGAAGAGCAACGCTCAATTTAACAATTTATGCGATTGAACATATCTGCCTACCCACGGACGATCAAATCGCTCAAATTCTACTCTGAAAGTCAGACGGAATTATGAGTGATCAGAAAATACTCACTGTTACATAGACTTGAGCCAAGATTGCCCTATAGACTGCTCAATAACGACGTATCGTGGAATACTGGAGGAAGGCATACCATGTTGGCGCCAACAGAACTGCGTAATCTCCAAAACTTGTTACTAGATAGAAATACAACCCATGCGAAGTGAAAGCTAAGTGAATCGTATCGAGGATCCTTTGGGACTCTCGTTAGTTGGTAAATTGGCGAGGAAAAGGCGAATTCAATCTTCACCAGAGGAAAATGATCTAGAAAGATTTAGCGACATCAGCGACGTGATCCACGAGCGATGCAAGAACATTTACTAGACATCTGAGAACCCTTCCATCCTCTTTGCAGTCGTGAAAGTACATGAACGTCTGAACACTTGTAACTCCATAGAGCCTAGGCGATATGGATACGAATGTCAAGCGTCCAGGTCAGCCAAAGCGCATATAAGACGGTTAGGTGATGGCCCTGCACGTACATGGCAGCCGCAAGAGTGCCCAAGAACGCAGCGCCGAGTGTGCTATCGAGAGAATGCATTGTCGAATGTTCGAAAGTGACAAATGTGGAGTTCCGGGGATGCGCTGGTAGAGTCTTGATGGGGAGGTGAATAGAGAACAAGATGAGCACAAAAGGAGTGGGTCGTTATATGGGCGCATCCGACATTCGCGGTGGCACCTGCGGGTAATCGAAGGAGTGATAGCTAAAAATCGAAGCATCGCTCATCCATCCGAATTGGAATACATCAGAGGAAGTTAGGAGGATGAAGGGGGGCAAATGCGGTGATACGAAGACCACGTTAGTGCTCGAGGACGGCAGTTGAGCAATATCATGTGGCGAGCCTCGTGTGTTCATCTCCGAGTAAGCTTCCTCGACGTCGCGGACGACACATGCAGAAGTTGGGTTACCGCAAAATGAGTACACGAGCGGTATGATATTACGAAACCACGTTCCGAATATCATCTCTTTGTTGGGCGCTTGATGCGCTTGCTGGCATTCTCAGCATTTATCAGTGATACGAAATCTCTGGGGATGTTCGAGATCGCCGTTATATAGCTTGTGTAAGTGTAGGCGTCGTTTGGAATGTAAGAAGCAGCGAGGGTGTGCACGACTCCAGCTGATGGTTACTGTCTACCAGCAATTGAACGAAGTCGTTCGCGTCAAGAGGCGTTGTCGGAGCATTCTGGCGCTTGTAATAACATGTAGGGCGCACACGTTAACGGCCAAATTCCTTTGCAAGGGATGAGCGCTTGAGCAGTTGGAAGGATATCAAAAATTCAGAACAAAGTTCATTTTTGTGAGACGTACGACAAAGAAATCGAATTAAAATAAGAATATACCTTGCATCATTCGCCTTGACATTTGACTTCGCCGAAGTCGTCCGCCGTGTCCTCGATGTCCATTCACGTCGTCTTCAAATCCGCTCTACGTATCGCCCATTATTCGCCAACTCGTCCTATGGTCGTCACCGATTCCCGTAAATCGTGACGGTCGCCCTGCGTAGCATCTTCGGTAAGTCGAGATATCCGATATCCACTCGTCATCGAAGAGCCTGTAAACGGATTAGAGACGCCCTTTGAAGGGAAAAACCAGAACTCACTCTGACGCCCGACGCCAAAATTCTCAGTACATCTTTTCTCTACGCTCCTTTCTCGTTTTTTCATCACTTCCAGGCTCTTAATATGGAGACAGAGCCCAGAAGGACAAACCTACGCCTCCAATAACCTCGAATTATCTCTTGGGCCCCCTTAAAGCTAGAAGCTGGGTTGTTACGAATATGCGGGCCCATAGAGATTAAAACACGTACCTATACGAAGCTATGGAACAATTTTTTAGTAAATGATACCGAGAAGACACAATCGTACGCGCTTACAGTAGTGACTAGGTTGCTGAACCCGTGAGCGCAATCGTGACTGGCCCGTTCTGCGCGTCGACCTTCATCGACAAGCCCGAATTTGATAATTCAGCGTTTATTGCAAAGATGCACCCGCTTCATCTGTGATTTTCGGAATGGGAGCAAATAGAGGGCGGTACCTTTGCATGAAGATGTCGTATGTCGTAGTATGCACGGTGCTCACTAGCAAGAGGCATCAAAAGGGTGTTCGGAAAATGCCGGACACGACGATTGGTTGCGGCCGTTTTAGTCCGAAGCCTGTTGACGTTGAACGTTGAACCAGCGTTGAACCGTCCACCTCTTTCCGTCATCGCGACCCCATAATATCTCCCCCGTGAATCGTGCGTCTCTCCTGTAGTTCTTCATAACATTGAAACGCCGAAGACAGTGGTGGAGAGAGGACAGGAGGGAAATCTTGAAATCATTCATCATGCTTACTGTAAGGCACTATACGGTAGCTGTCGCTCT
Source organism: Pholiota conissans (assembly GCA_015484465.1). Classification (NCBI taxonomy): domain Eukaryota; kingdom Fungi; phylum Basidiomycota; class Agaricomycetes; order Agaricales; family Strophariaceae; genus Pholiota; species Pholiota conissans. The sequence continues at coordinate 18,249 of MU155593.1, forward strand.
CATGTCAGCCAGAACTCCGTGCGCAAGGGAAGCATCAGTGGGAAGACGGAGCGAAAGATGGAGGGTCTGTGTAGGAAGTGGCTGTTAAGTGACGCTGTTCCACAGCATTGATATTGAACATTCTGATAATTTTAGCACGATGCTATGCATGTCAACGCAGTCGGAATACACAACTACATACTGTTACACGCTCAAATGCTATCCAGGGTGCCAAGTTCAAACATAATCAAAGCAATACTCGTTTCTCTTGACTGAACCATGCCCACTTTTGACGAATCCCCACCCAAGGCTACAGCCAAATCTGCTCTTATGGACTCAAATATTGACGATGATGCTATCGATACAGGTATAGGCCTCGCAGAGACTGTTATCTCCACCGTGAAAGAGGTGGGCGAACTGCTAAATAATATCCCATACGTGAAATCGTTGTCGGGTGTCGTTATGCAAATTATCAAGATCAGGGATGTATGTATCATCATGTTTCTCCTAGACTCTAATCACTAACATCGAGTTCGCAGGAGGTTAAATCGAACAGAGATCGGTGTCGCGAAGTTATCGACAAAGTGATGCGTACCTCGAGATCGCTTTATACACGTCTAGCGGACGTAGCTAAATCGAGGGAGAAAGCGGACCTAAGCAAATTGGAGGGGTATCTAGGAGTGTTTGAAGTCAGTTGTAGCTGTTCGGTCTCTCGTTCGTGACTACTTACCTATCCATGCAGAACTCTGTCAGCTGTATATACTGCGCTGGAGAAGCACCGAACGAGGAGGGTCATTCCTTCGCTGATAAATCATCGGTTAGACGAACTGAACGCGCTTGATCGACGCGTCGATGAGTTGAAAATCACGCTGATTTCGGTAAGGGAAATGAGCCATGTAGTCGTTTATGTATGGCAGTTCGGTCGTCTAATCATACCCAATACACCCAGGACATAGTTATGGATATACTTATGCAACAAGCTGGATTGCCGGCAAGAGAAAATCAATCGCTAGCAGTTGGGTACATACTTTTCTTCTTTGGATACCAGATGTCAATGAATCTATTTAGTTTGTCGAATCATATTTTACCTCCCAAGCCCCAACTACTTGTCCAGCGTGACACAGAAATTTCTTCCGCACTCAATATTCTCCTGCACCCGGACTCATCTCGTCTGGAGATTCATGGACCAGGGGGCTTTAGAAAAACGGCCCTCGCGCGGGCCATACTACACAGTCCAGAGATCGTATACCGATACAAAGCGAGGTATTTTCTATCCTGTGAAGGGATGTTCGACGTCGACGCTCTGCTATCCGGTTTTAGAACTATGCTCGGAATTCCAGGACCTCTTTCCGCCACTTTCGCATCAGCTCGGAGCATATTGGAGCAGTCAACTACACCCCCAATGTGGGAAGATGTCGTCAGGCTCCGTAACATTTGATGTCTGATAATATCCGGCTTCATATCCCACGACATGCTCGAGATATCGCCTCATATTGACACATAACTTGTCCGATATCGTGTCAGACCCCTCTGTTGAGATATCTGAGCCTACATGTCGCCCAATATCTCTCGAGATATCTCATGCATGATTCATGATTCATGAATAAAATTACGGTTCTATTGTCCATTTTGCAGATTGGGTCAAATTGATCAAATTATAGGAAATTCAGAAATACTATTCATTTCTACATATAGTACACATACAGGAATTTGGGTACATACGAGGGATAGAAGTAAGGAATGTACTTACGCGGATATTGCAGCAGGCATCGTTGCAAGGAAGTGACTCACAGTATCACCAGTGCAGCAATCAGACTCAACTAATGAAGCACCGTCGCTCTCAACCTGTGCTCACAACCCAAATTCTCCAGCGACCATTGTAAAGCTTGAAGTTGCAGGCGAGGCTGAAAAGCAATATGTTATCAGTACTCCATATCATTGTGGAAGGTTACGGGAAACTCACAAGTAAATGACACTGCCAGCAGCGATGAGAGAGCAATAGGCGGACTTCGTGTCCCTGGTACGTATAGTTGTTAGCCCGCTGAGATACACCCAAAGAACGAATTACTTATAGCTATCGCAGCAGCTCAATGTGGTGGCAGCGAACATGAGAGCGGAGGGAAACACAGGGAGTTGAAGAAAAAGATGTGGTTCGAGTTTGAGTTGCAATTCAGCGGACCGCAGAAGTTCAAACCATGTCCACGTGACATCAGTACTCCGCAACCAGGTTGATGCGAATCGAATTTATTCTAAGTCCCTTCGCCTACGCTGCTCCTCTTATTCCCCTCTGTCCATGCCTCATTCTCATTGACATTTTTAGACTGTTAGATAGCCAGAAAGTAGATAAGTATATGTTACACTCAAAGTTACTTTCAAGCACCCAAACTTGAGGCAGGACAGCCGTAACACTCAGAGCAGCACCCACATATC